>PVJI01009519.1:38716-65219 GCA_004026765.1 Micronycteris hirsuta
GTGGTTGGGGGCGGGGGCGGGACAGAAGCCAGAGCTTGGGACCTGGAAACAGCCCAGAGTCTGCAGTTAGATTCTACATATCTCAGGATAAGAAATCTGTGCTCGGTGAATATTGGTGTCTGAGAAATTCACTCAGAATATATAGGTTAAAATGCAAGGCCTGTTTCAAGAGACCAGCTCACGGAGCACACACATTTCTTACTGTGTGATCTGGACAATCCAACCACAGGCGATGGCCCAGCCCAGGGGCGATGCGGTTCTGGGCTTCTGTTCCCCACGGCTCTCCAAGCCCCCTTGTCCCGCACTCTCTTCTTTTCCAGTCTCTGTGTAGCTTCCTTCCTCTGCCTTAAGGACAGGGGCTGGGGTAAGAGTGAGAGGCAGCTCTGTCCTGTGTGGGTGGTGTGGGGCACCCCGTGGCCGGGAGCAAAAACAAACAGTACAGACACACAGACAGCAAGGTCCTCATCTGGGGGAAGGAAGGTCCTCAGTGATTCTGTCACAAGTTCTCCTCAAAGACTATCTCTGAGGGGTCTCTTTCTTCAAGACTCTGGATGGATTGTTAATGAAGAAATAGGAATGAGGCTTATTTAAGATATAAAAATCTTATATTTGAAATAACCTAAATTTATAGATATAAAACAAGTCTTTTAAAGACCCACCCCTAAAGTACCCAATATAAAACAGGAATTACTTATCCTAGATCACCCTTGGTAAGATACACATTATTCTCTGTGCAAAAAGCTGGTGGACATGAATAAAAGCTGCTGAATTTGTAATTTAAGAAAATGTGTTCCCTCTTCAACAGTATAGTGTAGGGTGTAGGGCTGAAGGCCAGCTGCATCAGAGGAACATTTTCTCAGGTGTTTCGGACAGTCTTGTTGTGGCACCTCTGCTCCTCAATTTATGACAAAGGCGTCCTGGGACTCCTCTAGTAGAAACTGACTCAGATTGGAGTAATTTTGACACAAGTCGCCAAGAGGGAAAAAAACTTCACTTGCTAGATTACACAGATGTGTAGTTTGATATATTTACCAAGGTAAGAGTCACTTCCACCCCCAGGCCCACCCCCGCTGAGAACACTCACCAGAGAACATCTCTGCATCTCTGCGTGAGGCAGGACACAGCACCGGCGAGGCCCCCAGACTGCCGGGGTCGGCGGCTGGGTGGTCAGCCGCCCCACACGTCGGGGGGCTCTGCCTCGGCCACAGCACGCGCCCTGTGGCTCACATGGTTTCCCTGTGTGCTATGTTAGTAGGCAAATTATCTATGAAACCAATTTTTTTTCTGTAAAGCAAAATAAATATATACAATTTAAGATTCTTTTCTCTTCTAAAAAGGTACAGATAGTGTGACCTGAACATCAGTAAGAAAATGATTTCAGAATCTGGATCGCTAATAAATAAACATGACTGCTGATCATGATTTAAAGTTCTAAGAGACTAGGACATTACAAACGATTGAGTTAGAAGAGTGAAAAATAACTGACTATGGAAGTACTAGGACATATGATTGCATGACATTTGGAGAAAAAAAAAATCCATGATCCTTAAATTGATCCCAAGCCTAGGAGGGACACGAACCATTATAGAAACAGTTCTGTTTTGCTACCAAAGTGTTATTCCACTTTAAATATCTCATAAATTCCTGTTTGCTTCTGTAAACTTGCAAAAGAAGTGATGAGGGTGGCTGATGCGCGGTGACTGGACTGAGCAGCAGACGGGACTGTTTCTTTTTTCGGCCGGTCTCAGTGGCCACTCGATGAGCAGGCCCAGTCGTAGATGACCAGGGGGATGCTGATCAGGGAGAACAACACCCCCAGAGCCAAGAAAAGGGCAGCCTGGGGCAACAGAAAGGCACGGGTTATTTTCAGTGACGCAGACGTGTCCCACGTGCACCTGAGAGACGAACATAAATGCTTCCCCTCCTTTTGTGCACCCTCGTGCTGGGAGTTTGTTACCACCATTGCTGAACCGTGAGAAGCTTTCTGATCTGATCTCCAAGGATGGGGAAATAAGAACAAACTATACAGAGCCGCCCTCTACATTCTGTTTTTCGCCTTTGTGGTCACTCGGCGTGAACTCTGTCCCACAGCTGGCTGAGTACCCATAAAGCTTCTCTCAAACTAAGACTACAGCTTTAAAAAAATGGCCCTGGAAAACATACAGGCCATTTCACTGCTCTCTACCAACTGATCTAGGTTATCGCTGGCAGCAAACATTCCTGTTTGAACAGTGGAAAACGATATAAAAGCAAAGTAAATTTAATCAAGTGAGATATGAAACAGGGGTCAAAAGCTAAGCTACCTCACAGTAACAATTCTATGTGGTGCCAAGTGGGTGCTTGGGTACCAGGGGGGCCACTTTGTAAATGACTGTCTAACCGCTGTGCTGTGTGCCTGACACGAACACAAAATACTATTAGATGTGCAAAAAAGAAAACAACTAAGTCACTTAAAGGGGTGATGAAGGCCACAGGTGGACAGGTTGTTAAATCCAGGGTTTGGAGGACACAAGTGTATAAATTGCTTGGCCTTGAGACTCTCCATTGAGAGCTCTGCGGGGACAGGGGTGAAGCGTCACAAGGGCCAAGGAGCTGGACTGGAGCCTGGAGGACAGAGCTAAGGGAAGGAGAAGGCGAACGGTGGGGCTGAAAGGGATGTGCACGGGCCAGCCATCGTGGGTCTGGTCTAACTCCCTGTGGGCCCTAAACCGGACAGGAGTCCTTACCTAATGCTATTCAGTAGTTCCTACCACAGGGTTTATTATGGGTTGCGGAAGCCCAGAGAATTCACGGGCAACAGGCATCTACCACTTTCAGATCTGAGTATATTTTACTGCTGAGCCGGAGAGACGGCTCCTTCCTCTCTGTCCTTGAGAAACAACGCCTGGTAAGGTTTAGAAGGATTTAGGATCTATGGCTTCAGGGATAATCCTGTTGGAAAAGTAGATGCTCTGCGGCGTCAGTGCTACTTCTCCCCAGTGCACAAGGACGATCCCTCCTGCCTGCATCTCTCGTCCGGGTGTGTTGACTCAGGTGATATGTGAGAATGGAGTGCTTACACTATCTGGGAGGGCAGCTGAGAAGCCTTCTCCGAGGCCCAACAAAATGGTGCTCCAGAAGGTACTCATGTAGCAGCCACTTCACCCCTGCTTCCCTCACTGTCTCCAAGTGCACCACCTTGAAGATGCCCTTGAACTTCACCAGACCTGGAAACAAGAATCCCAATATAGAAAAGTAGTTTCTGAATCCAGGTCTGTTGCTCCAAAGCATTTGTTAAATCATAAAAAGAGTCTTTAAGCTAACTCAGCCATTTAAAGCACGGCATCCCATGTTTCCTGAGCTGCAGGAAGAGCTGCGTGACTGGGAACTGCAGAGACGGTGGACTGCGTAATGTCTTTGAGTCCCTCTCCACTGCATTTTGTTGCTAAAGATACGGCATCACCTATAGAGACATAGGATGATAAACATCCACCCTCCCAGCAGGCCCTGACCTAGCTCAGAGCAAAAGCAAAGGTACAGTAAGAATAATACCTGAAAAGATATTTTTGAGGACATAGGATTTTGATGAAACAGTTTAAATCCCCCCAGGGGAAAACTACAGGACTACTGCCTGCCTTTGAGGCTGCTAAAAGTAGTATTAGACGGTAGAGGCAGAGTACTTCTTTGGTAAATTTAAGTGAAAAACTAATCGGAAAAATGAGGGTGGCTGGCATAAGACATACCCAAATTCTTTGAGTTCCTTTATCTCCATCCTGGTTTGTGATTTTTAAATAAAGAGATGAAGGAAGAATGAAAATAAGCATATTAGCAGATGTAACACCTGTAAAATAAGAAAAAAGTTTGATGTTATTGTGAGATTTTCATTTCTTTTTTTAAAATATATTTTATTGATTATGCTGTTACAGTTGTCCCATTTCCCCCCTTTAGTTTTCCTCCATGGGTCATAAATATAAATTCTTTGGCTTCTACATTTCCTATACTATTCTTAACCTCCCCCTGTCTGTTTTCTACTTACCATTTATGTTACTTATTCTCTGTACTTTTTCTTCCTCTCTCCCCCTCCCACTCCATGCCTTATATAAATCCCTTTAACATTTCATATAATAAAGGCTGGGTGATGATGAACTCCTTGAACTTGACCTTATCTGAGAAGCACTTTATCTGCGCTTCCATTCTAAATGATAGCTTTGCTGGACAGAGTATTCTTGGATGTAGGTCCTTGCCTTTCATGACTTGGTATACTTCTTTCCAGCCCCTTCTTGCCTGAAAGGTCTCTTTTGAGAAACTAGCTGACAGTCTTATGGGAACTCCTTTGTAGGTAACTGTTCCCTTTTCTCTTGCTGCTTCTAGGATTCTCTCCTTATTTTTAATCTTGGGTAATGTAATCATGATGTGCCTTAGTGTGTTCCTCTTTGGGTCCAACTTCTTTGGAACTCTGAGCTTCCTAGACTTCCTGGAAGTCTATTTCCTTCACCAGCTTGGGAAGGTTCTCCTTCATTATTTGTTCAAATAGGTTTTCAATCCCTTGGTCTTCCTCTTCTTCTGGCACCCCTATGACTCGGATGTTGGGACGTTTAAAGATACCCTGGAGGTTCCTAAGCCTCTCCTCAGTTTTTTGAATTCTTGTTTCTTCATTCTTTTCTGGTTGAATGTCTTTTTCTTCCTTCTGGTACCCTCCGTTGATTTGAGTCCCAGTTTCCTTCTCATCCCTATTGGTTCCCTGCACATTTCCCCTCATTTCCTTTAGCATATCCTTCACTTGTTCATCTAATTTGTGACCAAATTCAACCAATTCTGTGAGCATCCTGATTACCAGTGCTCTGAACTGTGCATCTGATAGGTTGGCTCTCTCTTCGTCACTTATTGTATGTTTTGTGGAATTTTGATCTGCTCTTTCATTTGGGCCATTTTTTTTTCTCGGCATGCTTGTTACTTTAAGGGGTGGAGCCTTAGGTGTTCACCAGGGCCGGACAAACCACACTGTTGTATTGTGACGCTGCCTGTGGGGGTGGGGCCTGAGAGAACAATGGCGTTTGCTCCATTCTCTGCTGGCTTTCAGTCACTTCTCCCGCTACCCGCAAGCAAACTGTGCTGGCTCTGGGGTGGACGGGCTTGTGTAGTTCCAAGTCCCTGTGGGTCCCTCCAATGAACTCTCCTGTGGGGCCGGGAGTTCCTCCTGCCACCGCCTCAACCCCCACAGGTGTTTTCAATCGGTGGTTTGAGGCTTTATTTCCTGGCAATGGTGGGTTGCCCGGTCTGCTCCACTCCCCAGCTCCTTCTCCTGGTTTATCTGCGTGTGAATGAGGGACTGCCCAGTCCACCAGTCTCGGCCTGCTGGGTCCAGGTGGGCCAGCCACGGGCCTCTCCAGGCAGCTGCAGCGTTGCCTGTATAGATCCACGATCTGCTGTCTCAACGCACACTCTCCGCCCAGCTCCGCCCCGCTTACCGGTCTGGATGAACGTGTCTTCTTTAACTCCTTGGTTGTCAGACTTCCACTCAGTTCAATTTTCTGTCACTTCTGGTTGTTTTTTGTTTTTAAATTGTTTTTCCTCTTTTGGTTGTGCGAGGAGGCACATTTTGGCCAGAAGGCCCTATTGTGACATTTTCGCTTCCTAAATAGCTGCTGTAGAATGAGTATGAAGTCATAAAGCCATACCTACGACTCCAAAAATATCCTTCATAGTGGGAATGAAGATCACCAACAAGTTGATAATAACCAAGAGGATGAGGGTAACAACGATATGACGACACAGATTGAACTTTGTTTTCTTAGTCAGTTCAAATAAAGAAGAGCGAACCTGGGGAAAGGAAAACAGAGGTCGGGTCAGGGCCTGCAGCATGCCCACCTTCACCGCTCTCAGCGGATGTGCTGGTGCGCAGGGCTCTGTGAAATGTTCTGTAATTTGTAGATAACCTAACAGTGTGGGAAGCACGGAGACTTGATTTAAGACGGAAAGGCATTTTTATTTACGAATAGATCGTTTCCTTATGGGGGATAATTTCTGTTTTTGTTTTATTTATGGCTAAAGTGTTCCCTTCTGGTTCCTCTCCATTCTCTCATTGTGTATGATCAAGATTCAAACGTTCTATCTGCATTTCTCTACCAAAGAGAGCGACAGGTCAATCAGAATTAAGATTCATTCCATCAGAGTCTGCCCTGTCTCGCTAACCCCACTTTCCTCCGGACGAGTCTCAGTGGGGTCTGGGGCCCTCCGCTGAGGCTCTGTAAGTGACGCAGGAAAGCTGCCTGCATCTGGCCTCCTCTGGACCGGGCTCTGAGGACCGAAGGAAAGGCGAGACCTCAGCAGCTCTCAGGTTGCACTGAGGCTGTACTCACCGTGAAAAATAACACCGGCACGGTGAGGATGACGGCGACGATGACAGCCAGCCGCACTGTCAGGATGAGAACGTCGTCTTTACTCTGGTACTTGTGCAGGAGGTCTGACTGCACATTTTCTAAAATGAGGGGAAAAGGGGGTGTTAACAAGAAACAAAGCACACCCCCAAACGACAGTTTTCCCGAACGACATGGAATCTGTAAGCTGCAGGGTAAGGAACGCAATGATCTGGGTTGTCAAAACAACTTACAGAGTGGAAAAGAAAAGTCCCCTGGGTGAGATGTGCTCTACCTGCCCATTGTAACTTCAACTCAAAGGAATTTAGAGTAATCACCAGAAGCAGCTACCCAGAGTGGGTATGCTTTGTTTATGCTAAATTAACCCTAGGAGTAAATGGGGACTAAAAATAATGCAGATTGCAGCACAGAGCTATTCTTAATCTAGATCTCCCCCACTTGGTGCCACTCATCAAACAACAATGCCAAACAGCCACAGTCTTGTGAGTGGATGGGTGGGTGGCAGACCATTCAGGGCGTCTTTCAAACTCTACAACTCAGCCTTCAGTGGCCAAGCAGCAGAGGTACCAATGGAACTTAACCACCTTTAAGAAATAATTCTTCTCTTTCGTGTATGTTTCTCTTACAAAAAAAAAAAAAGAGATTATTTTGTTTATGTACCACTTTGAACTTTTTTATACTCTGAACATTAGAAAGTTTATTTCAAAGACACCTAGAGCTAGAATGGCAGTCACTGAGAGCAGAAACCGCTCACTCCTTTGACGAAAGCAACACCCCCTGCATCCCTGCCTCCTTCCAAGGGCTTCTCACTGCACCTCGGATTTCATCCCCTTTAACTTTCTATGTCATTCCTTCAAATCTTTGCAAGCCTCCAACTTCCGGTGAAAAAGTAGGCATTTTATTTTTAATTAACGGGAAGTGTCATGAGTGTGGCACTTTGCTCTTTCTCACTTTCAACATCTGTCTCTGTCTCTCTTTTCTATTAATGGAATCTGACACAATTTGCAACAGCAATCAGGAAATTCTCTGATATAGTTTTCACTTTCCCCAGTAACAGGTGATATGCTTATAAAAGGCTGTTTCTTTTAAGAACAGTATTAGGAGAAAAAATTACAGTATATTGTTTTGGTAACTATCCTACAGTGCAGTTGCTTTAAGTAGAGGAAAAGACCAACAAAATCAATGGATACATGTGTTGCTTTTTTAACTGTCATTTTAAAGGTTATTTGAGACTGATTTTTACTAATTCATTTACAATTACCTACATCCATGTACCGACAGAAGTTACTTACCATAGAATGTCAAGTAGCCAAAAATGGCAGTCAAGAAGTACATAACAAACATGGCAAAAAAGGAGATATTCGAAACCATCTGCATCTTCTTCTGTGATCGACTAAAAACAAAGACAACAAATTTAAAAAAATTAAAAACCATGTTACACAATTTAAACACCAGTGTTCACATGGAAGTGTTAATTAATACTAACCTCACTTTCTATCGGGGTAGGGCAGACCTGACCAGCTGGTTTCCCCAGGGACTTTGCTGGTTTAGACTAACTTCTTTTCTACCGAAGGGGTATCGTGGGAGAGAGAGCCACGGAACTAACAATTCTTCGCATATCTCACCCATTCTTTTAAAAGAATATCAAGTTTTTATCTGAAGGACAGAGTATTTTTTTAATATTGTTTGATATTATCTCCACATTCAGCCTTCACAGGAGAAAAGGCGGAATGAATTCAAATAGTGTTCTCCTAGCCCCAGAGACGAAGGGCAGAGCTGGAACTTGACCTGAGGGGTTCTGTTGCTAAAGCTGTTCCTTAGGTTCCAGTTTTCCCATTGAGTAGCCTGAGAGACGCACCTAGAAGGCTATTTTTCCACAGCAGTAAGTTCCCAAAAGATCACAGAAGGGTGATATTGAGGGAGTCTGTCTCTTAGGTCAGGTTTACTCTGGGAGTTTGGATGAGCCTTTAAGTTACTTTAACTGCCCAAATAATGAATCCACAATACTTATACTCAGTTACAGACCGCCAACAGTCATACTTGGGTGTGTGATAACGGAGTATGGAAGACCAGAAAAATTGAGAAGTGCACACATTAGAAAATGACAAACTAAAAGCTGGACAATAAAATTTAAAAGATACCAAAAGCATAATTAAATACCCTAAATACAAGACCATAAAGTTAGCACTGATGTACCCATAGATAAGTAGATATAAATATTACAATTTACCTATATTGATTAAATATGAAAGAGGAAGAATCATGAGTGAATTCAATGCTAAATGATTTCAACTTCATTTTTGTTTCAAAATGGTAATAGCTATATTGTACATCTTTTCTGAGCTTAAGACTATGCCAAGATAACTTTTTATACAGAAAGTATGATAACAGTAAGCTAAAAAGAGAACCAATAAGGAAACTTATAAGTAGGCCTTTAGTTTCCTCTAGAATAACAATCAAAAACAAATTCTCAGAAATATCTTAATAATTTAAAATGAACAACAATATTCTTTTGTCTAGTTTGTGGTCTTAACATTAATTTCTCTCTGCCTGATTCACAGCCCTTTCCACCTAACCCAACAGGCAAGTCAGGGACGATGTATTTAGCAGTATACAGATGAACCTGAAGGTCATTATGTTCTACTGCCAAACAGGTATAAGTTACATAAAGCAACACAAGTACTTGAATTCTCCTAGGCGATACACATCTGAAAAACCAGATTAACAAAAAAGCCCACATAGTTGGCCACTTTATATATTCACACTCAAAATATACTGCAGGTTTCTGTTTTTTCTTGCTCTTTTTTTTTTCTTAAAATACAGTACTTGCTTAAGAACGGCACAAAGTAAATGCTGAAGCTGGGTGATGAGGCCACAGGAGTTCATTACATGAGTCTGTTTATTTTTATACAGTATTTGCCTAGTAATGAGGGGTTATGAAGTGATTAAGATGAAAAACTCTTACTCTTTAAGCTCGCTGTAAATTGGCAGAACTGATGGATGGCAGACAAATGCAAACGCAATGGTTGGTAGAGCATACACGGTCTATTTAAAAGAAAAAAAAAACATTAAAAAAGGTATTTTTACTATAAAATTGTATTGTCCCAGTATTTCTGAGCTGTCTTTTTATCTGACAGCCCTTCAGAGCCCCCCGATTATTTGGTTATTAGGAGGCTTTGATAACTGAAACAGGAGCAGCTTTTCTCAGAGAGCTTAGCTAGCTTGAGACATCAGGCACCTGGCACAGAAGCGGTTTAGAGTCAGCTCACTGACAGTGTACTTACATACACTCGGCATAGCGTAACCATACTTATGTGGCGCTAACCCGTTACACGGCACTTTCCTACGTCACCTCGCTGGGTCCCTCCCAACCCTGAGCAGTGGACAGACCACTGCTGCTCTCCCGACTCCCTCCAAAGGTTAGGGGACATGCCTAGGACTTCCAGGTCCATTTTACTGCTCTTTGCTATGTATAAGGTACATCTAGTCAGACTTAAAAGATGGCATCTAAAAAGAAAATTAGTTCTACATTCACTGCTTTGGTTGCATCCTTAGAGTTAAGACAGAGAGATTTAGTTTTCTTAGATATGACTTTTAAAACTTTCAAGTTCAACTTCTTATGCAAAAAGAAGCTGGTAGGGAAGGAAGGAAAAGTAGCATTTCTCATGCTCTAATTCTGCCCAAGCACTATACCAGGCACATTCTTAAAACAACACACAAAACCCGGTAAGCCCTGGCCAGTGTGGCTCAGGTGGTCGGAGCATTTTTCCGCAAACCAAAAGGTTGCATGTTTGATTCCCGGTCAAGGCCCACGCTTAGGTTGTGGGTTTGGTCCCCTAGTTGGGATGTGTACAAGAGGCAACCAATTGATGTTTCTCTCTCACACTAATGTTTCTCTTCCCCTCTCTTTCCATCCTGTCCCCTTTCAAAACTCAATAAGCATGTCCTCGGGTGAGAATAAAAAAAGAAAGAAGATTCTAACCAAAGAAAAGAAAAAACCTGTAAGATACAGAATAGAAAACTCGTTTTCACACGTGAGATTGGGTAACTTGCTTGAGGATTCAGATCCGAGCCTAAGTGGTTCCTCAGCCCACTGTTCCCGACACTAGTGACAGCATCTCAACCGTATCAAAGTTTCTTAAGGGCCATCATGGCCGCATCTGTATTTCAGCTGTGCAAGCAGGGGAAATTTGAGGCATTCCTTTTAGTCACCACCAGATAGGAAGCTATGGGCTAAGGATGTCATTAATCTATTTTTTTATATTTTATTTATTTCTTTTTAGACAGAGGGGAAGGGAGGGAGAAAGAGAAGGAGAAAAACATCAATGTGTGGTTACCTCTCACATGCCCCCAGCTGGTGACCTGGCCCACAACCCAGGCATGTGCCCTGACTGGGAATCAAACTGGCGACCCTTTGGTTTACAGGCTGGCACTCAATCCACTGAGCCACACCAGTCAGGGCCTCATTAATCTATTTTTAAAGGTCCATAAGGAAGAACTGAGACAATTATTGAGAAAGAGATTTTCTCAGACAATGCTTAAGGTTGTCCTACATGTAAACTGGGTTAAGAGGGAGCATGAAATATTTGTATATTTCTCAAAGGTCTCTAAATGAATTGTGGAATTCGGAAGCAGGGTACTGTGTTGTTTTGAGATTGAATACATTCAAAACAGTTTAATTACTACAGGAATAAGAAATATAATGCCCTTAATAAAAATGTTCTTTTTATACTTAAGGATAAAGAAACTCACCTTTGAATTGAAGGTAACATATTTTGGCGTACACATGTCAGCATTTGTTGCATTAGCACTTGTTGAATTCAGCTCTGAAGCCATGCAGGGAATCTGAAATTTCTTGTAGATAACCTGGTATCGGAGAAACAACACAGACTTTATCGAATGAAGCCAACGAAGCCATGGCTGCCGCGTGGCATCGCACGACGGCACAGCCCGGCCCGGCTCTGCCCGGCACTCACCACGATTAAGAAGAACACCATGCAGCTCAAGGAGAACCCACTAGTATAGCCGAGGTACCCTAGAGGAGTGTAAGAAAATTATCGTTATTATTATTATTTCATCCATCACCTGATTTCTTTCAATGCATTTTTCCCATGCATAGTTTGGGGTTCCAATAATACACATACACGCTAATGTGAATATGAGGTTTTTTATTTGATAGTGCTACTTTATTTGGCAAAAATGTGACTTTAAATACAAACATTATATTATGTGCTTTGATTCTAATTCTCCCTAACACACTAGAGAACACAGATTCCCTGAATCCAGGGTAAAGAGCCTCCAGAATGGGTAGTCACAGGTTTCTGTTGCTATACTCTGGTAGACACCTAAGGCCAAATCCATTACTCTTTATTAGGTACTCATTGTGTGCATAATGACTATCAGCCACGATACTTCTCTTCCCAAATGAGAGGCGTGCACAGCAGAGATGAAGTGACTCCTAGGGATAAAGTGAGCATCTGTGGGTATTTACCGTGTTCCCCTTAGAATGCCTGGCAGCTCTCCAGCCACCGTAACCTCCAGAAAAGCGGAGTTAAGTGGCCCTAGGGGCTGAACTGTTCTCATCCCGGGGGGAGAAGAGAACATCTCTTCTCTACTTCGAATGAAAACAGTTACATGTATATATATAGAAAAGCCTAAACACAGACCCAGAAACCAGAAAATTAGGTAGGTTTTTTTTTTTTTTAAAGTCTACTTATAGATCTTACAGGACAACTACACAGAGAGGCTTGCCATTTTTCGTACAAAACAAGAAACTATGGCTAACCATGATTTTGGGAAGAACTTTAAATCTCTGCCTGGAATTAGGCCAGAACTAAAGGAAATGCATTTTAGAAGCTTTGGACTAGCCGGCAGTGTGGTCACTTTATTCGGTTTAAGAAATTCCCGTAACATCAGGCACACTTGCCTCTGATTACAAGCACACACACAGGAAGTCCAAATGGGCATGACTTAGTGACTGTTCACCAGTTTTGACTTTTCACTTCTCTCTCCCTTTAATAAGGCATATAATTGAGACTGGGTAGACTTTGATAATTTAAGAGTAATTCAGCCCGGCTGGTGTAGCTCAGTGGATTGAGCGCGGGCTGGGAACCAGAGGGTCCCGGTTCGATTCCCAGTCGGGGCACATGCCTGGGTTGTGGGCCAGGTCCCCAGTGAGGGCCATGTGGGAGGCAACCATACATTGTTCTTCCTCCCTCCCTTCTCCTCTCTCTGAAAATAAATAAATAAAATCTTTAAAAAAAAAAAAAAGAGTAATTCATTTTACTTTGGGGTATAAAAACATGCAACTTTCTATCTTGATATTAGATTTGAAAATCTAATTGTCTAAATAATCAGGGCACATAAGACCTTGTATGAGGGGAATTCCATTTTTTTGCCTTTTCTCGGAATAGCCCACGAGCACTGTCTGTTTCCCCTCCACAGCGTACTGGAGTGACTGCTTAGGACCAGTGTTTTTATGCCACTATAAAGCTGATACTGATTAATACTTGTAATTTATCACTTACCTTGTCTTCAGCATGCACGTAAAAGTAGAAGGCAAAGTTGTTCATTTTATTAGGTTTCTGATTCATCTGGGCACTGCAGAGAGTATGCTAAAAGCAAGATCTTTCCTTACCTAAATTCTTCAGGAGACACAGAGGGAGAATTATGCCGAAAGTGACTATCACCACGAGGACACGGCCGTCCACGTACCAGGCTCTGAAAGACATTTAAGAGCTTAGGTCGTATTTCCTCAAAAGGAACATTTTTTCTTAAGCGTAAAACTTCACAATATTTTTTAACTGAGTTTTTACTCTTATTAGTTTTTATCATTATTCAGGTTTTATCTAAACACTTTAACCTGACCGCTACTTGTTTACTATTGTCTTTCTCCCACGTGATGGAAGAAGGGACATTGTTTTCTTTTTCTTCCCCATTGGCTAAAACGTGGCCAATAATTCCTTTGAATTATTTATGTGGTTTCAAAGCTGAATGCACACAGTGCATTCTGTCAGATTACAACTTGTATTATCAATTATTTAAAGAGAAAGTTTCTTTTTGTTTTGCTTGGCTAATATCATCAAAAAACAAGTCACCACAGGTAGACATTGTTCTCTCCCTTATCTCTTGCATTTGACCTTGAATCTTGATTATAGAAGACTAGGAACTGTGGCTTCTATGATTCTCCCTTGAAGGAAAACAGGGAAACTAAGACTGACAAGAACTGTTAAACAAAGGACAGTCAAAATATAACGGATGTGCCAAATGTAGCTGCAACATTTTCCAGGGTTAACTGCACATTTAATGGCAGTGGCTCATGTTAACTTTGCTTCTAAAATGCTATGCCCCTTCTTTAAGAAAGGGCCTTATTATTATTATTATTATTATTATTATTATTATTTTCACATGTTCCACCTCTGTGTTAAAAATACTCCATATCTGCTCTATTTCACAGAAACCAGATACAGATTTCAAGCTCTTGGGAAAATCTACCGTTCACAGCATGACAGATGAATCTACCTTTTTTTTTTCCTTTTGGGGGGCTAGTCCGGGATAAATCTGCCTTTTAAATGCTCATATTCATTCAAGTGGTTCTCTCTGCTTCTTTTATTTATATGACTCCAGAGAAATTTGTTATTGAAACAACAAAGAAAAAAACAGCCTGGGGAAAACTTTGTTTTGACAATTTTCATAAGACGAAAACTTTGGTTAGCTCACATTTAAATTAAAAACATTTTAGTTATCTTATAAAATAAAAAAGGGGTCTATAACTTACGTAAATGCCTCTTCCTTTCCCATTAGAAACTTTAGGGCAGAGGGTAGTTCATTTTTTACTATGAAGAGGTAGCTCAGCATTGCTAGAGGAAAATGAGAACATTTTAGAAAGAAGATACTAAGGCTCATGTTGCAAGCTATATAAAAGGTTACCAGCCTGTTCCTAGACTAACCTTCAATAAGACACAAAGACAGCTTTAGATACTCTCCCAGTATCCTTGGTTTTACAGAAGCGACTGCCGCTCTGCTTTACTCCCCATGTGCCTGCCATTTTAGCAATGAAAATGATACCTTCTGAAGTATGTTAAAATCCATGTGGCCACCCAGCCATCAGAGTCAGAGAACATAACAGTGTTCACCTACTTGACGGTTCTGTGTAGAGAAGCACACTTGTTTTTGTTTTTACCTCCGGTGTTCTGTAGAGAGGTGGCTCCGAAGATGACAAACTTCCCCGTGGTGCCAAAGACCTGCTCTCCCAGCTTTTCATAAACCATGCAGCCTATTTAAAAATCATAATTGAGCACATGAGAAATGACAGGGCTCTAAAAGTTAAAAGTAGCCAAGATTTGATCATGCTATTGACTATTCTCCGAGTTATTTTGTGTCTTTCTCAGAATCACACAAACAGCCTTCTTGGCTTGGCAAGGGTAAAGGCATTCTCATTATAAAACAACCTACTAACATTTTAAAATGTCAGACGTGGCCACAATTTCTCCTTTTTCACACTGGCTGCAAACAGTTAAGCTATTAGGTCATAAGGCTTATTTTTGACTACCAGAACCTCAGATAGGCTTTTCACTTTACTGGGGCGGGGGGGAAATTCCCACTCCGATCTTATTCTTAGGTCTGGTGAGGGTCATTAAAATAACGGTTGGGTCTGAAACTAAAAATCCTGATGGTTG
This sequence comes from Micronycteris hirsuta, assembly GCA_004026765.1. Classification (NCBI taxonomy): domain Eukaryota; kingdom Metazoa; phylum Chordata; class Mammalia; order Chiroptera; family Phyllostomidae; genus Micronycteris; species Micronycteris hirsuta. Next base: position 53,751 of record PVJI01009519.1, read on the forward strand.
GGATGAAAGGTTCCTTTTGAATTAATAACCTGAGTGACTAGCTAACAAAGAATTATTGTACTCATATTCCATCAATGCCCCTGTCCTATATATAACAAGTTTAGAAACATGTAATAGTCACAACATCAGAATTCTGACTGTTTGTAAAATTTTGTTCAAAGATAAGCAACTCACTAAAGAGCAGTAGAGAAGTTGACCTAAGAATAATTTGGCTATAGCAAAATTCTGAAGTGTTCAACTAGCTTATCTCAATAAATACTAAGATTGTAAACCATTCATTTAAAAAATGTTTATATTTCTCTATGACAATTCAGCTCACATTTTCAAAAGGTTCACAGAAAGTAATATGGGTCAGGCTAAATTAAACTTTTGTTTAATCTCTCATAAGATTGGTGTTTAAACCAGACACTGGTTAGATCCTCAATTTATTACAAAATGTTCCACTTAAGTGGAGTCGTCTATATACAATAGGTGGCCAGTGTGGTTTTAGATAATGCAAAAGTCAAAGTATTACAAACATAAGCCAGTGTCCCAGGAACAGAAAATAAACACTTCAGGTGTTACATTGCCCAGAGAACGCGAAAGCCTTTCATAGCACACTCACTCCCCATTGCCTCGAGAGTAACATTTTCTCCTTGGAATATGTACAAAAGAGAAGGAAAGGTCTGTTTACTTTTAAAACTTGGAGGCTATAATATAAAAAACATGGGATCCTTGTTCTGAATTTATAAAGACGCAATGAAAAACTGAAGCCTTTAAAATGAAGTCATCTTAAACTACAAAAAATGGGTATAACTGAGGGTTTACTTCAAATGACACTACTGTTCATTGTTCACGACCGGTTAAGTTATAGTTGCTCTGCCTGTTTCTCAAGGTACATACTAATAGAGTCTTCCAGCGACTGCCGGTCAAAGTACTCTTTTTCTTTAATAATCACGTTTCTGAACAGGAAGAACATCATTTGCTCACAACATCACCATCGAAATCATCCACCCTGGCCTTGATGAAATTAGACATATCATCAGCTTACCTGTTTCCTTTGAGCAGATCAACAGAAGGTTTATTGAGTATATAGACAGCAGTGTCACTGAAGACAAAAGGATCCTAAAGCAAAGAGAAAAGGTGTAATAACTATAAAAGAACATACTCTCACCTTTCATTTTAGAAGGACAAAGGCTTACTTATATGATTAACACTATCTGTTGACAGTATACACATTTAGGAAGCTATGAGTCACGCCTTCTTCCAAATCCTTAATAGAAATGTTCTACCAGATAAAGAACTGCCCATTAGAACCTGACTAACTGACAGTTTAAAGCCTAAACAGCAATCTGGGATCACTGCAGTTGGGAGGATTCTAAAACAACAGTATGAAAGAAAGCTTCTGCAGTCTTCGGTGCCCTGTTCCGTCCAAGTGAGAAGGTGTGAGGAAAGGGGTGTGAGGTGTGGGGAGGCCCCTTAGGTCAGCGACCGTGTGACTTTGGGCAATCCCTAGATTCCTCACCTACAATATAAAGACACAAAGCCAATTAATGTCTAAAGTTCTTTTCATCTAATGATCTTATGGCTATTTATGAGCCTGTACATTGGACCACTGAGATAATTCTTTTTTTTTTTTTTTTTTTGCACCTGATTCCTCTTGAAAGAATAAGCAACTCTTTTAATGGATGGGAAAACTCTGACAATCAAGCATAATGGAAATAGTTTTCTGAATGATGAACTCATGTTTTTGTTTTAGTACTTCTGGCTCATCATGAAATCTTCCTCAAGAAAAAGCAGTGAAAATGATGTGGCAGATTACACAGATTATTTCTGAATCATTTGGTTAAAACAGACATAATAAATAAAACTAAATCTATTTATTAAAAAGAAAAAATTCCAGCACCCCAGATGAAACCACTCACTTCCTGCTGTAAGGAAATATATCCCTAGAACAATACATTACTGCAATTGACTCACTGTTTGAGTAATTGAGGCAATTATTTTTCTAGCAAGGGCTATTGAGAGGTACTTGGCACAGCATGCAGGCCTCTCTGTGTGGGCCATCTCTTTCAAAGCCTTTCCCCACCTCTCCCACCTGGAGAACCACGGCCTTTTGGCCCAGCTCACATGTCACCTCCTCGGGTGCCCTCCCTCGCCCCCAACGGAAAGGCTGCTCTTTCGGGTACCACAGCATTTTGTTCCCACTATGGGCAGTACAGCCCTGAGGAGATAAGTGGGGAGTAAAAATGGTCAACTGCAGAGCAGATGGGCTGCCAGAGAAAGCCAGAAAACACAAGAGGGACAGAGCTCTGCAGAAGTAAAGTGAACACTGGGAGAAAGAGTAGGAAACCCAGCAGTTTGGATGGAGGTTAATAAATAAAAGGGACCAGCTAATAAAGGACAATGTAGGTAAAGCTATGACTGTATGGAAGTGCATGCAGCTGTGTAATGACTAGCTAAGGTCCCTGAGCAGGACGGTGATGAACAGGGGAAGTCCCTTGTTATCTATTCTGGTTGAGGGACACAAGAAACAGAGCAAGTGCTTATGAACCCATCCAGTGGTTTTGAGATATGAAGGGAACCTAATTTGATATGCTCTGCCAGACAGTAAGATACGCGATACAATCATGGTCTGATTTTTCTTTCATCTTATAAACAATATTTATGTTGAAGAAGTAGGCTTTGAATTTTACTCAGAGTTCACACATGACTTTAGAGGCACTGAACACTAAGGGGCCACTTCTACACGTGCATGTGACAGGCCATCAAGGATTTGTGTGTGGCACCGAATAGCACGGGCTTCCCAGGTAGGGGCGGGATGGATGCAGTTTTAGGGTCAGCCTTGTGCTATTCTAGGATGACTGTGCGGCCTGCTAAGTCACTTCTCCTGGGACTGACCTGGGGAAGAAAGGGGTTTTACCACTGGGCCCCCGGGTAATGAGTAAAGAGGATGACCTTGTAGGAGTTGTGTGCCTCGAAGAAGTGGTAATTACTGACATCTACATAATGATTAACCAAAGGCCCTATGTCTAGCAGAACTGGTTACTTATCAGAAAAGAAACCTTCTAAGGAAACTTCTGTTCCCATAGCGAATAGCCCCTGGGACTACCATGTGGCACATGCACCAGGTTAACTCTTTTTTTAAAAAAATATATTTTATTGACTATGCTATTACAGTTGTCACATTTTCCCCCCTTTATTTCCCCCTGCCCCCCCCCTTTAGTTTGTGTCCATGGATTGTACATATAAGTTCTTTGGCTTCTACATTTCCCATACTATTCTTAACCTCCCCCTGTCTGTTTTCTACCTACCATTTATGCTTCTTATTCTCTGTACCTTTTCCCCTCTCTCCCCTCCCACACCCCCACTGATAACCCTCCATGTGATCTCCATTTCTGTGGTTCTGTTCCTATTCCAGTTGTTTGCTTAGTTTGCTTTTGCTTTTGTTTTAGGTGTGGTTGTTAACAACTGTGAGTTTGCTGTCATTTTACTGTTCATATTTTTTATGTTCTTTTTCTTGGATAAATCCCTTTAGCATTTCATATCATAAGGGCTTGGTGATGAACTCCTTGAACCTGACCTTATTTGAGAAGCACTTTATCTGTCCTTCCATTCTAAATGAGAGTTTAGCTGGATAGAGTATTCTTGGATGTAGGTCCTTGCCTTTCATGACTTGGGATACTTCTTTCCAGCCCCTTCTTGCCTGTAAGGTTTCTTTTGAGAAATCAGCTGACAGTCTTATGGGAACTCCTTTGTAGGTAACTGTCCCCTTTTCTCTTGCTGCTTCTAAGATTCTCTCCTTATTTTTTTTTTAATATTTTATCTATTTATTTTTAGACAGAAGAGAAGGGAGGGAGAAAGAGAGGAGAGAAACATCAATGTGTGGTTGCCTCTCGCACGTTCCCAACTAGGGACCTGGCCTGCAACCCAGGCATGTGCCCTGACTGGGAATTGAACCTGCAACCCTTGGTTCACAGGCCGGCACTCAATCCACTGAGCCACACCAGCCAGGGCAACAGAAGTGCTGATAAGGGAAGATTTTGGTAGGGAGTTCACCTATCTTCTTCCTCACACATGAAAGCAGAATGAGGTCCTCCCACAGTGATGAAAACCAGCCCCTTGTCCCCGTTTTTGAGAGAGGCACCATGCACCCCAGCAAAAGGACCTGTACAGTGAGGGTGTGGCGGCCTTTGTCTTGGGCCACCCAGTCTCTGAAGACTCTCCTCTACGTCTCTCTCAAAATACAGATTTGCCCTCCAAAGACTAAACATTAATAAAAACATAAAGCTTTCTCTATCTGGTCGCTAAAAGGCAAATTCTGTACCTAAAATTCTAAGACTGCTTTAGGCTATAACAGATTCTAGCATTCATAGGAATAAATTTTAGAAAAGTATATCTCCTTGTTTAGATTCTTAGAAAGAAGCAGTAAGTTGTCTAATCAGCTAAAACAGATTCTAGAAGAGTTTAAGAGGATCCAGTCAGAGATGGCAGAGACACAGAAAACATGACATCTAAAAGAAAATGAACTCCAGCCCCAGCTGGTATAGCTCAGTGGACTGAGCACGGGCTGGGAACCAGAGGATCCCGGTTCGATTCCCCGTCAGGGCACATGCCTGGGTTGCGGGCCAGGTCCCCAATGAGGGCCATGTGAGAGGCAACCATACATTGCTCTTTCTCCCTCCCTTCTCTCTGAAAATAAATAAATAAAATCTTTAAAAAAAAAAAAAAGAAAAGAAAATGAACTCCAACACACAGACAACGGGAGGGTGGTTACCGGAGGGGAAAGAGGATTTAGGGAAGATAACAAGAGTGAAGGGGGTCAAATACACGGTGACAGAGGGACTTCAGGTGGGGGGCACACAATGCAATTACAGAAATGTACACTTGAAACTTATATAATGTTATTAATCAATGTCATCCCAGTAAATTTAATTAAAAACAGTAGCAAGTCAATATGATCATCTAAGAATTTTAGAGTAATCAAATTTATTTTTTTTAATTTAAATACTTTTTAGTATCCTCTGAGTGGTAGTTTTTTTCCCTCTTGGGGTAGGAGATTTTAGCTTCTAAGAGAAATTCAAAAATAGTAATAGTAATTTAAAAAAAAAAAAAGAGGAATGACTCAAGAGAATACAATGACTTATTTGCATACTGCTTCTGCTCTGAGCAAGAGGTGCCCCTATTTGTCCACTTAGATATTTGTACATATAATTACAGTTTCCGGGAAGGGAAACATAGCTGGTATTCCTGTGTTAAGAGGAATACTAATGATTCATTTTTTTCATTTCCTCTAAGTATCATGTAAGCTTTCACACTTGATCTAAAGTTGTAATGTGGCTGGGGCAAAAGCTGCCTGCTGAAAAAAAAAGTTTCAATGGGAACTAAACCTCAGCTACGCAGAATTTGAGTTGTCAGGGTGTTGATATTTCAGAGTTAACATTCAGCCGTGAAGAGACGGGGACCTGGAGCATGTAACTGGCCCTGGGCCCTGGGGAAGCAGTGGCAGGAGAGTTAGTCTTCTGCAGAACGTGGCCGGGGAACTTTGGAGAGCCTTGTATCAGCATCGCTGTGGAAGATGTGGTGCAAGGACATCCTAGGAGACTCCGTGTCCCCTGAGAAGAAAAAGGCTTGTGAAGAAACACAATTCTAGACTCCTGGAGTAGGGAGAGACCTTAGAGACGGCCCTGCCCAGCCATTCCCCCAGGACAGGGAACTTTCATGCTCCATGCCCACACACAGGCATCGAGGTTTGCTAATTGTCTTCTGACAGGGGACACACAACCCATCTGGTTTCTGGAACGGGCTATGCACTGGGACTGAGGCAGAGCTAAAACTACTGTAGCTATTTCTACCCCGGGGCCTTCATTTTACTCTCTGGACCCACTCGAATCTACTTGAAATCTAAGCCCTCTTCCTCCTAACAGTCCATCTGACGGCGCTCATTTCAGGACTGTGCTTTTCGAGTTCAACATCGCTAATACTTCAGGCTGTTCGTCTTATGATGGAGATTCAGGCTGTTTATGTCTCAGTCATGGTCCAGGTTCTCAACTGTCCTTTCTAATGGCTGTGGGCCCAGAGAAGCGCAATGCCACCGCGTTGGTTTTGGTCCCAACAGTGCAAAGCGTGGTAAAAGAATTCATTTGAGTCGGACATCATGCTTCTCTTAAGGCAGTCTATTTCAGTATTCATTTCATTCCCACGGCTTCCATGTCACACTCTCCATTCTCACTGAGCTTCCGGGGTGAACTGCTCTCAGGCTAACCTTGCTGGTCCTACCCTGCATACTCTTTACCCCCTGTACTTGTTTCCACTCCATTCTATCCTTCCAGTCTTGTGAGTTTTAAAAATTTTTGATCCTTTTTACTAACATATCAATGACCTCATCAAGCTTCATGTCTTGCATCAGCCTTCATCCAAATCCCTGAGACTATGAACAGAACAAGACCATACGGAAAATGGCCCATCATCCAGCCAACCACTCAAGCCAGAAACCTGGAAGTCATCTTTGATGTCCCAACTACTCTCACCCTTCATATCTAATTCATTGGCAAGTGTCCTATCATTTCCGTCTCCAAAATATACCCCGGATCTCTACACTCGCCAACCCCCGCCTTCCATCTCCACTGCCACTATTCGAGTACAAGCCACCATCACCTTCAGTTTCTGGTGATAATCTCCACCTGTCTCCCTTTTCTTGCCCCCCGCCCCCGCCCCAATCCATCCTCTACCCAGCAGCAAGAGCAATCACTTTATTATATTGCTCTATGATATTCTCTATGGCTGGACAGAGGACAGGCCTTAACGATTTAATTCCCAGCCATGGCCTGTCCTATCTACCTATTTACACACAACACCAAACGCAGCACGTAGCCGATTCCTAGCTAAGAACAAGTGAATGTGCAAACATTAGAACGACTTTGTAAGTCATGTGGGACTCTGCCAAATATCTTGCTAAACTCGAGATACATTCCGCCTAAGATAGTCTTGTGACCTACTCATTCACTTATCTCAAAAGATGAAGTTAGTTTAGCATGACTATTTAGAGAAACCCTATTGGCCTGTATGGAACAATATTTTCTGCTGTAATTGCACACAAAAAGCTATTTAATAATTTATTCTAGAATATTCCTTGGGATGTTTTGAAGGCTGGGAAAACATTTGCCCATTTCCAGTCCTCTGGTAATAGTCCTGCTTGCCATGATTGCTTAAATAGCCCTGACCATGGTCTTAGTTACTTTTACTCTATTTGCTACAAGAAAAGTTTGACTCATACTTTATACAACAAACATCTAAATATCTATTTTAAACATATTTCTTCATCCTTGTTTCGGATCATATTGATAAGACTGCAATTGTTTGTTTTCCCCAATTTAACCCAAAGATTATATGGACAATATTATAATAAATTTCATTTTTTAAAGTACCAAATGCTAATAAAATGGAAAGTTATGACAATAAATGGAATCAAAACATTAAGGAGATTGAAATGTTCTACGCAATGATTGTGCTGGTGATTTCACAACTGTAGTTTGGGTAAATGTATCAAATCTTATCCTTTCAATTGGGACATTTTATTGTTTATAAATTTTATCTCCAAAATAATTGTAAAAGGAAACCAATATCTTATATCACTCTAAGGGAGATGAGACTACTGTATTTTAAAAGCCTTGCTATAAAATGAGAGATCACATGACATACTCCCCTCCCAGCATCAGAGCCCTGGGAAGAGGTGGAGGTGAAGCAGCAGTCACTGCTGCGGATCCAGAAATAGCTCAGGTGGGCATGTGCGGGGCTGCCACGCAGGTGAGGGCCTTCACCTCTTCCAGGCCCCATTTGTCTCAAAATACAAACCCCTTATCAACCCTCCCCGGCATGACTATGCAAAGGTCAGCAGCTCTTCTCAGACGTTCATGTGTGTACATGAATTATGTTAGGATCTTGTTAAAATGCAGACTCTAATTCAGGAGGTCTAGGGCAGAACCTGAGCTTCTGCACGTCTAACAAGCTCCCCAGTAAAGCTGAGGCTGTTGGTCCACATACCACACTTGGAGCAGCAAGGATTTAAAGCTGTGAGCTCAGGCCCTGTGGTATATGCACCCCAGAGTTTCTGATTCTCATAACCGCTAAAGCAGCACCAAATCACCTGCCACGCTGTCTGCAGGTGGGGTCCATGCCAGCATTGCAGCGCAATTACCTGTGACATGGACCCCGCAGCCGTGCGCTTATAGCTGAATTTTTGCCATTCCCGTGAGACACTGACCGCCCTCAGTGTAGGAGCAGAGTCTCATCTACTCTTCGGTCGGCTTCCTCAGGGCACCAGGGCATTACTTACTTCACCAACGTGTGCATTTTAAATTATTTTCACCTCCACATCCCTCCTCTTCCAGCTATGTCTCTATCCTTCCTGAAGGGAGATGAGGGTCATCACACTATATAATGTCTTCGTCATCTAAACCTGGTTAAAAGTATAAAACTTTGCCCTGGCTGCTGTAGCTCAGTGGATTGAGCGCGGGCTGGGAACCAAAGGGTCCTGGTTCGATTCCCAGTCAAGGCACATGCCTGGGTTGCGGGCCAGGTCTCCAGTGGGGGCCATGTGAGAGGCAACCATACACTGCTCTTTCTCTCCCTCTCTTTCTCCCTCCCTTCCCCCTCTCTAAAAATAAATAAATAAAATCTTTTTAAAAAAAGTATAAAACTTTTACCACTACCAATTAGATAAGCAGAAAGTCCACATAAAAACCCCCACACTGGAGGAAAGTGGTCTTTATCGCTAGTCCTGCTTTTATCTATCAGGGTCCCCACCGATCTCCAGGCTCTCGCTCCAAAACTCACGGACATCTATGCTGGTTGAGGCAAAACATTTACAAGAAAATTTAAAACTTCAGTACAAGGGAATTGGATAAACTGTAGTAAGCATAGTGCTTACTGGCCTCTCCCCAACTCTCCTACCTCTTACCTTTTTTCTACTTGCCAAGCTACCTCCCCGCTCCTGCACTTCTTCATTCGTCTTTCAGCACCACTGACTCTCCCTGCCCTTCCATTCTGCCTCCCACTTTTCCTAAGGAAAACAGCTGTATGGAGTGAGGAAAGGTTTAAAAACACTGCTGAAGAGAGCACAGCACTAACTGGGGATGAAGGACGCTCCTGGAGAACCCAACTAAGAATGATCAGGTTCAGGGGTTTCCCAGGCTAGTGTGATGGAGAGCCAATGGAGAAAGGAAACTTGGGGTGTGGGCGAGAGAGGGGTTTAAGTGAGGGACCGTGACATCCAAGCTAAACAGGGAAGGAAACACAGACCAGGGGTTCTAGATGACATTCAAGGAGAGGTACAGTGGGAGTATCCAAGGCAGGATCTCGGGAGTAGAAGAGGGTGTGGTCAGAAGCAGGGTAACTGCAGGGGCGCGTGGTGCCACGTGGTGCCACATGGCGCCACGTGGCTCCTGGCCCAGGGCAGCCATGCTGGTGGGAGGCTTACGTGGAGAAGAAAGGCGACACAGAGTGAGAATCATTTATTTAATGAGAGCTCAAGTGGAAGGGGTGGAAGGGCTGGAAGGAGATAAGGTATGTCCCAGGTCCTTAAATCATGTGAAAATTTTAAATAGTTTTAAAAATTCAAAATTATCTTTTCTATACAAATGCACGTCCTAGAGCTTTATTTACTTTAATGGGGATTCAATATAATCCATAAAACAGTTTCTTAATCATTACTAAAGTTAAATTTAGGGATAGTTACTACGTCAGGCCCCTACTAAGCACTTTAAAAAATATTTCACTCATAAGCAGTATGATTGCTATCTATTTTACAGATAAGGAAACTGAAGTTCAGAGATGGTAAATATTTTGCCTAAGGTCACATACCATCAGAGCCCTCAAGGCCTGGTGGTCGGACTGCAAAGTCCTTCCCACTATGCTATGCTGTCTGCCAAAGGCCTATGTGCAGAGGATATGCGGGAATGATAGTACAAAACGCTAGACCTAAGCAGAAGACAAAAAAAAAAAAAAAAAAAGAATAAAATACATCAAAATGTTAACAAAGCTTGTGTTTTCAGAGTGAGACTTTGAATGATTTCTTTATACTTTACTGTATGTATTTTATGCATTTTCCAAAAAGTCTTCAATGATTATCTTACTTTTATAATAAAAGTATTGAAATGAAAAATACAGCCTTTCAAATGAAAATACTATTATTCCAAACCTTTGCTGGGAGATTTAAGTCCCAGGCTCATTAATACAGCCCCTATTTCATTTAAAGAGTTCACAAAATACTTATGAAAAGGAGCAGAAACATATAACCACTCGGTCCGAAAGTGCACTTCTTAGTCACTGAATCCCGATGAAATCTCGACACTCTGAGGGTCAGGGGACGAGCACACGAGGGTCTGCCAGCATGTGTTTACTTGTAATGTTTACAGCTTGAACTAGTGAGCAGAAGAGATGGTTTTAAAAGGTTGGGCAGGGAACAGGTGGTAGTCAATTGTCGTACTGTTCCTCCTATGTTTTTCCTTGTAGGTAAATCCAAATTCTTTGGTGCAGAGCTGCTCTTAAAATAGCCTCACTGCTGGTTAAGTATTTTGTTTTGTCTAGAGAAGGAAATATGTATTGCTGATGACCAAATCAAATAGTTTCTAACAAAATCCTAAAAAGAAAGAAGCATTTTAAAGAGGCATGCGAACAGAAATAGGACTTGTCCGTTTAGGTGTTACTTCGTGAGGTTAAACAAGTTAGGAGGCGGCCTGAGTCTGAATGAGGAAGGCGTGCCAGCAAGAAGCACAGTCACATGCCCCGCCACTTCCTGTTTTTGCCTACAGTTGCTGGTCAAGGCCTGCGGTTTTGTGGGTGCTCCATTTATAACTCTTAACACGCGCTCCCTCCTCTTCTTCCATTCCACGAGGATTGACTGTTCTCCCTTCTCTTCAAACATAGACGTTACCTTTCAGAATGATGCCCCCTTTATCATACCGTAAACACGTAACTCCTCAGTGATAGAAAAATTCCACACAACCATTAAGTAAAGGAATGTGCTGTACTTGGTGAGTACTTTGGACTTCGATTCCATGAGGAATGATGCATATGGGGCTTCGTTCATACTTTCCTACCGTTTCTACGGCACGGTGCGCACGTAGGGAGAGATGGGAGAGTGCAGAATACTCCACGGGCTTGCTGTCCCCCTCCCCTCTCCCATCACCGGTTGGTGTCCTCCAGAGGCCATTACTTAGCCTCTGTGAATCTTACTTTCTTTATGTATAAAACGAAGATAATAAATACAGTTGTTATAAAGATCCCATGATACAATGTATACTTTATAACTACCTTCTTTTTTTTTTTAATCTTTAAAAAAGTAAAAGCCATTCTCCGCTAGCAAGCCATGCAAAAAGAGGCTGCAAGTGGCTTTGATCTGTAGGCTGCAGTTTGCTGATACGGATGTCGATCGGTGATAGCCATGTAAGGCGAAGCCTGTGGCCGTAGAACAAAGCAAAACAGACTGGC
>PVJI01009520.1:0-64868 GCA_004026765.1 Micronycteris hirsuta
CTAGCAGAAGAGGCATCGGTGCAGGGTGAGGTTGGCGAGCATCGTGTGAGTAGCGTGGGTAGGGGAATCCATGAAGACACTACAGAACAAGACGGCTCAGAGAAGCGAAGGCGAGCGGTCTCTCCAAGGGCACCACCATTACACCAACCCATTCTGCGGCTCTGAGTCCACACCTACTAAACATCTTCTGCTGACACTCTTAACTTTCCCTGTAACTTTGTTTCAAGGGAGAGAAGGTGCTGTTGCACAAACTTTTAGGTGTTGTATCACGTAAAGAGAAAGTCAGCATCGTGGTTTTTCTACACAAGTCTCTTGCGAGTACTGTCAGTGTGAGGCTGAGGCTCCCTGAAACCAATCGCTCAGGAACGAAAGCCTTCAGGGTTTGTCTGGATGACCAGTCACACTTCTCCAGGAAGTCCCTCTTTATTAATCCTGCGTGCTTATTTTAAAGCTTAAACAAAGATACCAAGCTCTGACAAGAGACTGAGCTACCTGTTCATGTTGACTGAAAACAATTTAGATCAGGATACTATCAGCAGCTTGCGCCTCACATCCTGTCTGTTTTCAGTTTCACAGCTGTGAGAAGTTTCCGAGAAACCTAAATTAAGACAATTTACATCTCTGGCAAGGCTAAATTTAGATGCATTATAACACTGTATTAATTGTGTAACCAATATTTGCCAAGAGAATGGCTAAAACATTTCAGGGAACCAAAACACCCTAAAATATTCCTTAAGATAGGATTACACTATTTAATGATGTCACCTTTTATCGTTAATTATAAATTAAAGCTCTTCACACCTAAATGGAGAAAGGTAGGTGGAGTTTTCTAGCATCTTGGTTAACACCAACACTGAACACCAGAGAGCAGACAGCAACCCCTCCCTTGCCCCCCAGGTTAACTGTGGACACTTCCCCGTTATTATTAGTCTTCGGATGCAGAACCACTGAAGAAAGGAAGCTGAGCCTCCACATAGCTGTTGACAAGCCACAACAAGGCATGCAGCGCCACCTTGTGAGGAAGTGTGGAAGTGCAAAGGGAGGAAAGTGTGCCAAAGAAGTCCCATTCAAGGAAGATAAAGAAAACCAAACGCCTGGTAGCTGGGTAAAACGGCTACTTAAATAAAATAAACTTCACTTCTCCTAGTATATTTTTTCCTGTTCATTAAATGGCATGAAGACTTCATCACATGGAGGAGAATTTGGAATGCTGGGAAATCCTACAGGAAGACGGAGAAGATCAACAACAGCAGAGAGTGAGGCAGTTACTGCTATTCACCTTCTAGGTTCTATTTTCCGTTTCTCGCCTCCCACAGAACGGATTCTACCTGGGAAAACGGCGGCCCCACTGCCTGGGAGGCACTTCGGAAACTCAGGGCCTGGGATAAATAATCTGCCCTACATAATAAAGAAATGTCTCACACCCTATGCGATTTTTTGATGTCTTACTATAAACTCAGCACAGTGAAAAATCCAATTATAGTGATCTGATCCTAGACTCTAATTCTGTTTTACATATAATCACAAAGTTTTTTATATTTTCCCAGTTTTATTGAGATATAATTGATATATAACACTGCATTTTTAGTGTACAACATAATAATTTGATGTATGTATATATTACAAAATGATCACCACAATAAGTTTAGTTAACATCCATTATCTCACATGGTTGCAACTTTTTTTTCTTGTGGTGAGAACTTTAAGGTCTCCCTTCTTAGCAATTTTCAAATACTCCATACAGTATTGTTAACTAGAGTCAGCATTTTGTACATCACATCTCCGGAAGTCACTTACAACAGGAAGTCTGTATCTTTTAACAACCTTCCCCCTTTCCCTCACCGCCCACCCCCACCTCCGGCAACCACCCATCTGTTCTGTTTCTCTGAGTTCATTTTTTTTTAGATTTCACATATATGAGAGAGATCGTAAGGCTTTTGTCTTTCTCTGCCTGACTAATTAGCATAATGCTCCCAAGGTCCACCCGTGTTGTCAGAAATCATAAAATATTCTTAAACAGTTTTAATATATACTAATTTTCCAGGAATGCAACTGCCCTATAAACTGAGGGAAGATGATACTTTATTTTGTTCAGAACTCGATCAACAATTGTTACTGCTCTGGAAAATATCTGCGGTCAGGCCACTCAAGACGACCGATCACCTCGACCAGGCCCGGCGCTGGCCTGTGACCCTCATGGTGACTCGTGGGCAGAGGCAAGCACCTGACCGTCGCATGATTTTTAACTAGCACAGCTAGAAATATATATATTTAAGTACATGCTATTTTACTATGCTTACTTTCCTTTTATTTCTCCTTTACATGGCAGCCCTCCTTTACATTTCTTTTAAAAATGTTTTAAAGTATATGAGTCAGTAGGGAGGTGGCTGCTCACACTCTGTGGACCACAGCGTTCTGTACTGCCCAGCGTCCCTGCGGCTGATGCATCCACGTACCCGAGCCAGGTTCAAGTCAATGGAAAAGGTGTGTGCTGCTGCTGAGCGGAGGTTTTTGAGATGCTCACTTACCTACGCTCACTTTCCCTGTCTGCTTTCTGGATGCAAAGAGACGGTCGTTACGTGGAGAATAGTAATAACAGCCACGAAGTAAACGGAGCCTGCACCGTGAGCCTGCACGTGAAGAAACGTCAGCTGCGGACCAGAAGCCCAGGTGCTCGCCTGTCCCAAGAGTCAGAACTAAATTTCTGTTGTGTGCGTTTGAGCCACTATGCGCTCGGAAGTCTATTTGGTACAGACTAGAGGACCTGTAAATTTCACTTAAGGATGGCGGTGAGGGGCAAAACCAACCACCCGGCACAAACAGCAGGCACCTGGTCCGACACGTGGACAGCCGTTTCCGTGGCCTGTGCCGCCCAGCACGACAGCCACGAGACGCACACGCTGCGGAGCACCTGCAATGTGACCGGTCCGAACCGAGATGCGCTGTAAGTGTAAGATACATCTAGGCTTCCAGAACTTAGTGCAAAAAATGTTAAGTAGCTCATTAATAATTTCTAATATTAATGACATATTGAATAATATTTTACATATGTTGGGTTAAATAAAGTATATTAGTAAAATTAATTTCATGTGTGGTTTTGGGGGGTTTTTTGCTTTTTAATATGGTTACCACAAAATTTAAAAGTACATATGAGGGTCACATTATATTTCTATTAAACAGCACTGCTCTAGACCTTCTTGCATTGGTTCTCATTTCCCAGGTGCCAAGTTACTAGCTCCATCTCTGATTTAGGATGAGTTTTGACTCTGCTCACTTCCTTGGTGAGAACTTCCCAATTTCCCTGCACTCTGCCTCTACCAGCCCTGGGCTCCACCGGTGTGCATACGAGGGCGATGCTGGGGACTCCACAACCCTAAGAGTAGTTTGATGCCTTCATTATTAATGATTTCTAAGAGGATTAAAGGTGTTATAGGGAGGGGGTGGGGTGAGAGTGGGAAATCCAGACAATAATTCCAAGAGGGGGCAGGTGAATAACCACTAAAAGACAAGTAAAGAAAAAGATCCCAGCCAGGGTGGTTTAGTTGCTCGGAGCATTGTCCCATAGACCAAAAGGTCGTGGATTCGATTCCTGGTCAGGGCACATGCCTGGGTTGCAGGTTCATTCCCCACTTGGGGCACGTACAGGAGGATGATCAATCGATGTTTCTCTCTCACATCGATGTCCCTCTCTCTCTCTCCCCCCCCTTCCTCCCTTCTTCCCTCCCTCTAAAAGCAATGAGAAAATGTCCTGGGTAAGGATTTTTTTTTTTTAAAGAAGATAATTCCTCCTAATTAAAAATCCCTCATTATGGCAAATACTGATAAATGGCTAATTTACTCCCAACCCCTTCTTCCCTGACTACCATCTACACCATCTACCACCATCTAACCTTTTCTAGGTTAAAAAGCTAGATGCCTCCACAGACTCTCTCTGCTAGGAATGGCTCCATGATATAGTCTGCCAATAGCTTCTGGGAACTTTTTGCTCTTCTGTCAGAAGGAGCAGAAGCCAGCATTGTTCATTTCCCTTCTTCCTGCTATGGACACAGACTTGATGTCCGGAACTGCAGCAACCATCTTAGAATCAGAACTTCAAAAACAAAAGTAACATCAACAGAATCACAAAGATGCCAGTCTTAATGTTATTGAGCCACTTATCCAATACCAAATTTCTATCTCCGGATCTCTTAATATGTGGTTTAAAGAACAAATAAACAAGTGCTATATGCTAAGTTCTCTGTAGCCAGATTCCCTTCTAGGCACTTGCCTTAAAACAATCTACTTCACAGGTGAGACACCTGAGGTTCAAAGCTGTGTTAGTGTGTGAACCCAGGATTGAATACAAAGCCTAGTGTTTCTGCCACACTAACCTGCTTATACTCTCCTGTTTCCTAGCTAAACCCTGAACTTAGAAATATCTCATTCTCGCTGGGAACATCAGGTTGTCTTCCAAGGTCAGAGCCTCCAGAGGCCCCCACCCTGGTTGCTATCCAATTCCTGCTGGTGGCTTCACCATCCAGAGGCTTCAACCATCCGGCCACAGATCTGGGCCAAGCATCATGCAAGGAGCCCTGTTCTCCCACCAGCCATAGGAGCTCCCAGAAGCAGGCCAAGCGGCTGGGGCCTCGGTGAGAAAAAGGCTCCATTCTGTCCTCTCAGTGCTCCTGGCTGATGGCACCCCTGGCTCTTTCCAGAGTTCAGTGGAGTGTGTAGAGAAGCCCACAGCTGGGACGTCTTCATCCTCCCTGCCCAAATCAGGAAAGGGAAAACCGCTCTGACCCTGCGCAGAGGCCCCAGCTGGCCTGCCACGGTGACGGGAAAAGAACCAATCATGGAAATTTCTGTTGCACACCCACTATTACCCAGGCGCCCACGCTGGCCTCGTTGCTGACATCTGCTGCCTCTGCCAGGTAAAGACGGATGGTTAAAGGCAAAAGCAGAACTAATTTCGAAATAGCGTAGACTCGGAACCCCATGGCTGCTGATGTCCTAACATACTCGCAGCGCTGCAAATGCTCCCACCGCGAATCCACGCTCTCTCTCATAAGAAGGGCAATAGGATGACAAACGAAGCTCAGAAATGGAAGGGTTGTCATTGACACAGTCTGAGAGCCTTTGCCAAAACAGAGGTGTCCTGTCGGGCCAGGGCGCATTCTCACAGTTCTATGTTCTACAAGAGTGACAATTAACGCTTTTCCTGACTTAACTGTGGCATTATGTACCACATTCACTGTAAGCATGGCTTCAGTTAATGATAAAAACTGTATCGCACTGAACATTATTTTCTTAATGTAACCCTAAAGTAAACATTTTATGGGATTAAAATACATCATGAAAAAAGGTCAAACCTTTATTTGGAAGTTGCAATTAATATTAAGCATTTTTCATGCATTATGTCATTTAATCCTCAAAATGTCCATGATTCCACTGATTATTCAAAAGAGGGAAGAGGCTTAGAGAAGCAAATTGCCCAAAGTGACCCAGAATCTAAATCCTCACTGAGGCTGTCTGTTACTAGGTTATGTTTCTCCTATTCTGCCTCTAAGAAACAAGAAAAGGGGGGCTTCTCTCCTGCATCTCGGCCACCAACATGCCATCCAGACTGAGGAAGGTCTGGAAACTTTGGGGCCAGGTGAACTGTGGCCACAGCGGCATCCGCAAGCACAGGAAGTGCTGGGGAGGCCAAGGTAATGCTGGTGGCTTGCGTCATCACAGGGTTGACTTCGACAAATACCACCCGTATCTGAGGCTGACCACTTCAAGAAGAACCAGAACTTCTGCTCCACTGCCGACCTTGACAAACTGTGGACCTCGGTCAGTGAGCAGACACAGGTAAATGCTGCCAAAAACAAGACTGGCGCCGCTACCGTCACTGATGCAGAGCGATCTGGCGACTACAGAGTCCTGGGGGAGGGAATGCTCCCAAAGCGGCCTGTCATCGTGAAGGCCACATTCTTCAGCAGAAGATCTAAGGAGAAGATCAGGAGTGTTGGTGGGGCCTGTGTGCTGGTAGCTTGAAGCCACACAGAGGGGAATTTATTAAATCATCACAAGTGCAAAAAAAAAAAAAAGAAAGAAAAGAAGAAAAGGAAGAAACACCTCAATAATACTCAAAAGAGATCACTTTCTATCATTACATGTGTAATTAGTCAGTCGCTGGAGTCCTTGCCCAGATGAGCCATTGTGTAATTATACACTCACCATATATTCGCTATACGCTCACTGTGTAATCGTACACTCATATACTGAGGCATTGGAGTTTTGGTGTAAAGCTGTACGAATCCACCTGCCCCAGCCCGTCACCCATTCCAGCACTTTGGCCATGGGGCCTTCTGTGGGGTAGGGCCGCAGCAGCTGTTGCCAGAAACTGTTGCCAGAGACAGTTCCCATCCTGCCTTTTTTCTGCACAACCCTAGGCTCGACCCTCCAAGACTGCTCCTTCAGCAGGATGGTTGGGCACTCCCTCTGGGGCCAAGACCGGGGTGCCTGGAGCTGGGGTGCGGAGAACAGGGAATCCACTGGCCTCACGGGACAGACCAGGAGGACTTGGGTAATTCTGAACTGAGCACCTGTTATGTTTCAGTCTCTGTTCTAAGCACTGGCAATGCAGGCAGGAATAAGAAAAGTGAGGACCCTGGACCTATGTCGCTCTCAGTGGCTCATACAATCGGTGGCCAGTGTGGAGGAAAGACCAGAGAATGCCCCAGATGTTCTGGATTGTACAAGATGTCCCCACCTAGGACACAACTCTGGGATGGGAGAGGCATCTGAATGACAAAGCAGCTGATGTCAGTAGTTATCTCTTTTTCTTCCTCAAAACCTTTTCAGCTCTGTTATTTTACAACCTTGAAGAAATGTACTCCCTTGAAAAACATCAAATTGCCCCCAACAGAAAATGGAATGACATCTCAGAGATCCCACCCCCCTCCAGCGGCATGGTCCTCGGTGCACCCCAGTCGGGGTGAGCCTTACAGCACAGGTCCCTGACCTCCCTCCTCCCCATCCCGCCTGAGGCCTGCATTCGGTCCTCCCTCCACTCCCCACCACAGTCTGAGGAAAAACCGTCTTCCATGAAACCGGTCCCTTGTGCCAAAAAAGGTTGGGCACCGCTGCCTTAACAGATGTTGAAGCTTGAGTATAATGTTCACCAAGATTCAAGAAGCTGGGCCCTCCAAGCGGAATCCCCAACAAAATCTAGAAATACAAGTGAATTAGCCCCTTACCTGAAAGAATGGCAAATTGTCTGTGAAGTGGTTCAATTATATCCACTGCCAACAAGGGCCTGATCTCCTGCTGCATAATTTCATCTGCACAAATGAAACACAAATTAGATTAAATCCTTGCAGATTACTAAGAGAAATTAAAAGGGAGGGAAATTCTACTATTAGGGAAATGTGAGACTTATCAAGATATGGTTACGATCACTTCTTCTCTTGAGAACGCGATTCCTGAGATGCACGTGTGGGTGTGGGCATTAAGTGGGTTGAAGATTATACACGTGAGCACAGGGACACATTTCTAGAGCTTCTCCCCAGGTTTTGGGAGGGATCAGTGCAAGGACCAGGCCTTGAAGCTGAAGCTTCAGTAACTTCACAGTAAACCTGCTGGGATGGTCTCATTGCCAAGGGACGTCCTTAGGTGTCTGCTTACTCCTTTGGGTCTGCGGAAGGGTATTTTAAACACAAACAACTTCAGCTACCTGAGTCCACCTCAAGCTGGGTCTTAAAATCAATCTAGATTTATGAAGGTTCTTTGATTTTTGCTTCCCTCCCTCTTTCCTTCCCTCCCTCCCTTCCTTCCTTCCTTCCCTCCTTCCTTATTCTCCTCCTAGAATACTTCAAGGGGTCTCTTCCCACTGCCAAACATATGTAAGGAGGCACTTCTTTATTTTGCTATTTAAAGATGCCCCTTACTGAATAAAAGGTTACAAGTTTCCAAGGCACATAATCAAATCTTTCAAGCACAGACCTACAAATGTCCTCTAGCCCTATGATTGGAGTTGCATCCATTTGGGGAAAGAGGATTAGCGAGAGGGGAAGGCTAAGCGGTCCCTGAGCCTGGGCTGGGAAGAGGAAGCCATTCTCATGCTCTCTCTGCCTGAGATACTATTATCCTCATTTAACCATTTCCCAGGGAATCTCAAAGAATGAACTGGTTATTATTTCTACAACAGTTAAATATCTGGTTAGATTAAGGCACAGACCAGCAGCCTGTACACTAACACTAAACAGCAATCGCCTATTAATTCAGCACGGAGCCAGGATGACGTTACGATATTCTAACGTTGACCAATCGCAGGTCACAGTTGGGAAGCTCCTCCCAGAGCCTTGGTGTCTACTTCTCAGCTCTGGTGTGAAGGCTAAAGGAGATGTGCATGGAGATGCCCACAGTAGGTACTAGGTAAATGTGGCTATGTCCATTGCCCTGGACAGTTCTTTCCCGTATCTGCTTTCTGAAAGTCATATAAGGGATTGGGAAAGTGCCAGCTAAAAACCCAAGCCCCTTCCTCAATGAATTCTACCATTTCTTTTCTGGAGGAAAGGGGTACACTCAGGCCAGAGCGCCTTCATCCCAATACTCCTTCCCCTCTGAATTCACTAAAAATTCAAGGAACTCCTGAATTACTATTACTTTTGTGGGTGCAATGATGGCACTGTTTTATATTTTACAAAAAGACGGGGCCTTCTCTGTTAGATACACAAACGTAATTATTTAACAGTAAAATTAGCCCGGCTGGTGTAGCTCAGTGGATTGAGCGCGGACTGGGAACCAGAGGGTCCCGGTTCGATTCCCAGTCGGGGCACATGCCTGGGTTGCAGGCCAGGTCCCCAATGAGGGCCATGTGAGAGGCAACCATACATTGCTCTTTCTCCCTCCCTTCTCCTCTCTCTGAAAATAAATAAATAAAATCTTTAAAAAAAATTCAAAAAAAACAAACAAACAGTAAAGTTACATGAAGTCTGAGACCTGCTTAAAAATACACCAGGACTCTTCCCTGCCAAACACGCGCAGGGAGGAGGGAGGGGAGCCAGACCGACAGGTGTGGGTAATTGTTGAAGCTGGTGCTGGGTTATGAAGGCTACTATATAATTCTTTCACATGTTTCAAATTCAATTGCAGTATCACAACAACATAATGAATTTAAGCACAAACAGGGGTTATACGTAGCTAAAGAGTTTTTCAGAAAACAGTCTCCCAGTGGTATACTCAAAAATAGAGCTGGATTGTTATTTTTTCATACATGATGGAACATATTTAAGAGACAATGACCCTGCCACGACCAGTGTAGCTCAGTTGGTTGGGCAGCATCCCGCAAAGCAAAGCATTGCCAGTTCAATTCCCGGTTAGGGCGCACGCCTGGACTGCAGGCCTGGTCCTGGTGGAGGCCACTGATCAGTGTTTCCCTAACACATCGATGTTTCTCTCCTCCCTCTCTTTCTTCCTCCCTTCCCCTCTCTCTAATAAATAAATAAAATCTTAAAAAAAAATAAATGACCCCAGAGAAAAACCAAATCACAGATACAATTCATTATTATTATACCTCAATATTTGAGGTGTGCTTTAAATTAAACATTTTAAAGAGGTAAGATGTGAAAGGGGCAACAGAACTGAGTTAAGCCCACCATCCCCTGCCTCATCTCATCTTTCCATTATTTTTGTTTTTATTATAATACAGCTAATAACAATATTATACTAGTTTCAGGTATACAAGACAGTTAGTTATTCTACATTAATATACCTAACAAAATGACCGCCATGCTAAGTCTAGTAACCATCTGTCACGGTTTACAGGTTATTGCAAAATTACTGACTATACTCCCTATGCTGTGCACGCCCATCTCATTTCTGCCCCCTCCCCTCTGGCAACTATCAGCTTGTTCTCTGTGTCTAGGATTCTGTTTGATTTGGTTTATTCATTTATTTTGGGTATTTTTTAGATTACACATTTAAGTGAGTTCATACATCTTTGTTATTTTCTGTCTGACTTACTTCACTTTGCATAATACTCTCTAGGTCCGTCCATGTTGTCGCAAATGGCCAGGTTTCATTCTTTTTTACTGCTGAATAATACTCCATTGTCTACATGCAACAGCTCTTTCTCCATTGGCCAGCTGCATGTCCTCTTGGAAGAAATGTCTTCCTCTTGGAAGAGTTTTATGGCTTCAGGTCTAACATTTAAGTCTTCAATCTTTTCAATTTGTGTTTGTATGTGTAAGAAAATGGTCCAATTTCATTTATTTGCATGTATCTGTCCAGTTTTGCCAATACTACTTATTGAAGAGACTGTCTTTACCTCATTGTATATCCTTGCTTCCTTTGTCATATATTACTTGACCATATATGTGAGAGTTTACTTCTGGGCTCTCAATTCTATTCCAGTAATCTATATATCTGTTTTTATGCCAGTACCATACTATTTTGATTATTGTAGCTTCTAGTAGAGTTTGAAATCTGGGAACATGATATCTCCCACTTCGTTTTTTCTCAAGATTTCTTTGGCTACTCAGGGTCTTTTGTGGCTCCATATAAATTTTAGGATTAAGTTGTTCTGGAAAAATACCATTGGTATTCTAACAGGGATTGCACTGAATCTGCATATTACTTTAGGTAGTAAGAACATTTTAACAATATTAATCCTTCCAATCCATGAGCAAGGTATATCCTTCTATTTATTTGTGTCTTGTTCAATTTCTTTCTTCAATGTCTTATAGTTTTCAAAGTACAGGTCTTTTACATCTTTGGTTAAATTTATCCCTAGGTATTTTATACTCTTTGATACAATTTTAAATGGGGTTGTCTTCTTGATTTCTTCTTCTGATCATTTGTTATTGGTGTATAAAACATAACAAGCTTCTGTATATTGATTATGTATCCTGTAACTTTACTGAATTCATGTATTAGTTCTAGTAGGTTTTTGGTGGCATCTTTAGGGTTTTCTATCATTGGTATCATGTCATCTGCAAATAATGAGTTTTACTTCTTCCTTTCCAGTTTGAATGTCTTTTATGTCTTTGTCTTACCTAATACCTGTGGCTACACCTTCCAACGTTCCATTGAGTAGAAGTTGGGACAGTTGGCATCTTTATCTTGTTCCTGATTGTGGAGAAAAGGCTTTCAGCTTTCACCACTGAGTCTGATATCAGCTGGCAGTTCGTCACATATGGCCTTTATTATGTTGAGGTATGTTCCTTCTGTACCCACTTTGTTGAGAGTTTTCACCATAAGATGATGTTGAATTTTGTCAAATGCTTTTCTGCAACTATGGAGGTGATCATATTGTTTTTATCCTTTATTTTGTTAATGTGATATATCGCATTGATTGATGTATGCATGTTGAACCATCTCGAATTCCTGGGATGAATCACACTTCCTTATGGTCTGTAATCTTTTTAATGTATTGTTGAATCCAGTTTGCTAATATTTTGTTGAAAATTTTTGCATCTATGTTCACCAAGGATATTGGCCTATAATTTTCTGTTTTTGTGGTGGTGTCTTTACCTGGCTTTAGTATCAGGATAATGCTGCCTTCATAAAATGACTACCTTAAAGTCAAAAACTGTTAGGTCAAAGCACCATTAGTCAAGGACCAACTATACAATTACTAAGACTATGTCCACATATAAAGGTTTAAGATATAATATCGAGGACATAAAAACCATATGTGTGGTGGGATTGCAACCAGATGGAAAAAAAAAAAAAAAGAGCCCTGATCAGTGTAGCTCAGTGGGTTGGGCATCGTCCCAAAAACTGAAAGATTGCTGGTTCAATTCCCAGTCAGGACACATGCTTGGTTTGCAGGCCAGGTCCCCGGTTGGGGGCATGCAAGAGGCAACCAAATGATGTTTCTCTGGCATGTGAGTGTTTCTCTCCCTCTCTTTCTTCCTCCCTCCCCCTCTGTCTAAAAGTAAATAAATAAAATGTTTAAAAAAAAAGAAAGAAGAAAACATATGGAACATTTGTGCATACGTATGTAGGCACATGAAATAGTTGTGTTAGAGTGATGGAATCACACTGTGGTTACCCCCTTTGGTTCACATAGAGAAGAAGCATGCTCTGAGAGCCTTTATTTTTTTTATGCTGGCAGGACTTTATTGAAGTATAATCTCCATGCCGCACAGTGCACACATCTTAAAGTGGACAGTTTGGTGAATTTTAACAAATACATACCCTGACCTAACCATCAAACAGATCAAGATCTGGGACATTTCCATCACCCAGGAAGCTTCCTTGTAACCTGCCCCAGGCCCCACACTTTTGAGAGCTCCACATATCACAACCCTCCCTCCCATAAATATGTGAGTTTCAGACCACACGGGCGCCTCTGTCACTCGTGACCCAGACCTCAGTGCTGGCAGGCGCACCGGAGCTCTAAACAGCTACTCTCCTAACATCACTGGGGCCCCAGGGGAACACCTCTCCACGTCTCTCTCTTCGTTTATGTCCTGAAAGAAAAGGTGACTGCATCCAAATGCTGTGACGGTTTGCGAGCTGTGCCGCTGCAGGTGTCAGGGGCAGGCACTGCTTCTGAGAGCTGCGAGGGTTTGAGCAGCGGAAGTGCTTAGGAAAAGAAAAGACAAACAAATTAACTGGTCGAATCCCTCCCTGCAGGCGGCATGAATGCTGTAGATTCTCACATAGTGCAAGGTCTGGGCCAGTACTAGCAAGCATCATTGCTCTTTTCCTTCCAACTCATTCAGCAAACACTTGAATTTTGAACTCAAATCCAACTACATTTTACTGAAATCACACTTACTTCTCAACAAAGCTCAAATTATGTGAAAATCTTAATTATAACAACATAGTGCTTTTGTTGAGATGAAAGCAAAAACATTTTATAGATTAATTAATGACTTGTGGATTATGAATCTCTTTATTGCTCAACCAAATTTCACTAGTTAATCGATGTGACACATACACGCAGCAATTCAATTTAGTCGTCTTTGCTATCTTCTGATTTTTAGCCGTATATAAACCGTAGCTTTGTACATGTTTTAATTTAGTTCTTCTGAGGGTATGTTTGTCAAGGTAGGAAGACAGAATATATTTTACTGAACTGTGACATGCAGAACCTCTTGCCCCAGGCTCTGCAAATGCCTGTTCAAAGCTGCTTGGAGAACTAATACAATATTCCTAGGCATAAGCATTTCTGATTTTGCACACGTATCCAAGTCCCTGGTCCTCCATTTTTTCCCATTACAAAGTTGATACATTTTTTAAAGCTTCTTAACTTCTGTTGACATTTCACATTGTACCCTTGAAGGAGACCAGTACTGCTGAGGTGGAAGTTTCTATGCAGAGTTTGCTTAGCAACAAAAGCTGTGGCTGACCTTCTCCCCTAGCCCTTCAGAACTATGAAGAGGTAAAACAAGTTCTGCTGCCTGGGGTATTCTGAATAAAAAGCAAACGCCCTGAGGGAAATTTAAAATTTTTGTGAAAAATACCAAATTCCTCCTTTCCATCAAGCCCTCATATTTTAGCACCAAGTTTCCAAGTGCCCCGCCAGCAGTTTTATCAATACTCTCCCAAAGCAGAGTTCCTCACACACTAATGCATAGGCAAAGCACTTGGGTTGTAAAATTCTGATTCAGTAGGCTGGGGTGGGGAGTTTCTAACAAGCTCTCCTGGTGCTGCTGAGGCCACAGAGAGGCAAGCACACATTGATTCCAGGGCCTTAGACTATTCTTGGTCCTTTTCTGTTGTTTATGAAAATGCAGCTCAAGAGGGGAGAAGGAGGGGGTGGTAAATTTGGGCTGTCCCCTAGTCTGCTTCTATCATCATTCAATAAAAACAGTCATCTATATGTATCCAAAGTACTCTTGACGCTGAGGCCTAGATGGCATAACTTTGGGCCTCACATCTCCTTCTGTGCTGTTTCTGGAGTCTGCACCCTGGGAAACAGGCCAACCCTGGCCTGAGCATCTGCTTAGCTCTCCTTCCAGCCCTACCTCCGTCTGGGCCCTTTGTGCTTGGCTCACTCCCAGCCCCGTGGTCAGTCAAGTCTATCAACTGGAAGCAGTGTCTTGGGCAAGACAATATAATATGGTATAACAGGAGGAGGTGAGAAGACTTGATATTGCTAAGAGTGAAAGTACCAGATGTTACTGGTGAAGTTAGACCCCAGTCCTTGAGTTTGGCTAAGACAGAATTCAGAGCCAAGAACTCAAATACAAGCAAAAGTTTATTTAGAAAGTCACAGAAGTAGAAGAAGTGAGCCAGCTGGGCTGCGTGGACTCAGGAAATAAGTTATAGAGGTAAAAGTAGGGCCCTTGGAGCTTAGGAGAAAGAGAGCAAAGGTGTATACCATGAGGGAAGAAAGGGGAAGGAAAGGCATGAGAGAGAGAGAGAGAGAGAGAGAGAGAGAGAGTTGGGTCCTTCATCTCAAGGGTTTTTTAAAAGCAGGTATTTTAGGGGAGGTCTCAGAGGAGGATATCAATAGAATATTCATCAGCTTTCCACGTGTGTCCTTTCAGGGTCATGGTCACTACTAACTGGTCAGCACTAGGGTAGGGAGTCATTTGTCATTGCAGGTGGTCCTGATGTCGGCCATGGTGTCGCCTGATCTGGTTTTACTGCCTTTCTGGGCCTGGAACTGAAACAACCGAGGCTTAGAGTCATCTCTAGTTTGACCAACACTCTGACTCTGCGGTCAGCACATGGGAGGATTTGTTCCTACACTCACTGGGTGTGGGTCAGAGCCTCACTGTCCTGAGGGCTTAATGCTTAAGGGAGTGGTTGTGCAAGCGCTTGCGTGGGAGTCAGGTAAGGCTATTCTCCAGCCCCCCGTTCCTCCTTTAAGGGGTCTAAACCACATGACTACTTACTTATATGCTAGGTGGAAATGTCATCCCGGGGGTCAGGGCCCACCTATAATACTTGTTTTTTCAGTTTAGCCCATTGCTAGCACCCAGGGCTTTGTGCCCTGGTGACCTTCTGTATCTGGCCTGTCATTCCTACTCTGCTCAAGTCTGTCTAACTGCCTATTATAT
The DNA here is from genome assembly GCA_004026765.1 of Micronycteris hirsuta. Lineage (NCBI taxonomy): Eukaryota > Metazoa > Chordata > Mammalia > Chiroptera > Phyllostomidae > Micronycteris > Micronycteris hirsuta. The sequence continues at coordinate 14,988 of PVJI01009520.1, forward strand.
CAATATGACTCATGATCATTGAACATGACATTCTTCCGAGAGCTTCATTTCTTTCTAATGCACGTTAGAGAAAAAATATCTTAACATAAATGAATCAAAATGGTAGGATTTTAGACATTTTGGCAATACAATGGCTAATCAATTTTATTTATTTTTTAATGATTTTATTTCTTTCTTTCTAGAGAGAGGGGGAAAGAGGGAGAGAGAGAGTTAGAGAAACATCCATGTGCCAAAGAAACATTGGTTGGTTGTGTCTTGCACACCCCTTCCCATGCACACACACACTGAGGACCTGGCCCACACCCAGGCATGTGCCCTGACCAGGAATCAAACCAGCAACCTTTTGGTTTGCAGGATGACACTCAACCCACTGAGCCACACCACCTAGGGCTAATCAATTTTATTTTTGTTTAAGAAAAAGCCCTGGAGGCCCTGACCTAACATTCCTTCCTTCCTCTCTCACTAATTCATTCACTCGGGTTCTATGAAAGCAGGAGGAAAATAACTGCACTTCAACCCAGCTCTGCCACTGACCAGCCTGTCCACCTTCAGGTTCTCCCTCTGTGAAATGGAAATGGATAATAATTAATAGTATCTCTTTAGAGGGCTACCATGAGGATGAATACGCCATTTATTGAGCACTTACTATCTACTGGGTGTTGCGCTATAAGCTTTACATACGTTATCTAATTTAACTTAATTTAAAATAACATGTGGAAGCAGTTTGACTATACTAGATTAAACTCAAATAGAAGTCAGTCAAATTTATCACTCACTTCTTTGAGCCATGACCTCGAGGATACAATAGATTTTTCTCAAACACCCATGTATTGCCATGCATTGGTGGTTTGCTTTGAAATTCTGCTCACATATTACCTTTCTCTTTCATTTCAAAGGAACTTTGATAGAACTTGTTGAGTTTGGAAAGACTCGGGAGCACAACAGAGATAAGAATTAGACCAAAATATAAATGGGTATGTAGGATAGGATACAAGTGGCATTTCAAGTGTGGCCAGGGGGAGATTATGTAACAAATAGAGTGGGGTCAGTCTGCTGGCCACTGGGGGACACCACGTGCAGGGATTAAGCGCTTTACCTCCGGTGCCACTCTGAAGCCTGGGTTCAAATCCTGGCTTCCCTGTGTCCGGATTTCTTAATTTGAAAATAGAGGAAATTATAATATATCTACCTAGATTGCTTGCTGTAAAAATTGAGTTAAGATAGCTAGAGACCTTTTTTTTAAATTCCTGGTCTATGGTGAGTGCTATATTAAGTGCTATTTCGTTACTGTCAAAATATTTAAGTTGTATCCATAGTTCACTTCTTGCATCAAAATAAATAAACTCCAGCCAGATTAAATAATGAAAACACACAAATTATAGAAGAACATTTTTATAATACTAGAAATGGACCAGCCCTTCAAAGTAAGATAGAAATCCCAATAGGATAAAAATGAACTAATTTGAAAACTACTTTGGCAAGAAAAACACACCTTGAACAAACTCAAACACAACTGGAAAATTTACAGCACATGTCATTGGTAAAATGTTTATTTCCCTAAAATATAAAGAGCCATTACAAATTAATAAGAAATAGGTATAGTGGGCTGAATGGTGCCTCCCCCCCACCCAAAAAAAAAGATAGGGTGAGTCCTAATCCTGACACCTATAGAGATTACCTTATTTGGACAAAAGTTCTCTGCAGATGTGATTGAGGTCAGGCTCTTAAAAAGAAGAGCCTATTCTGAATTATCCACTGGGGCCCTGAGTGCGATCCTGTGTGTCCTTATAAGAGAGAGGGAGACGGGTGGAAGCAGAGAGTGGAATGGTGTCGCCAATAAATGCCCAGAGGCTGGAAGAAACAAGCAACGACCTCCCCTATGGCCCGCAGAGGGTGGCACCCTGATCTTGGACTTCAGGGCGCTACAACTGTGAGAAAATGAGTTTCTGTTGTTCTAAGCCATCCAGTTTGTGGCCGTTTGTTATCGCGGCCACAGGAAACAAATACACAGGTACAGACAAAACACAGACAACTCACAGAACAGGTAACAGTCAACAAACACATGCACATGAGGCACTTAACCTCACAGATAAATGCCAATGAAAAAACAGGATGAGATCTTTTCTGCCTGATGGATTGGCAGTTATTTTAAAGATAAATAACATGGAGTTGGCGAGAGTGTAGGCAGATTTTCTATAGATAAAAGTATAAATAGGCACTTCTTTAAAAAGTTGATTAATTTGGAAATACCTGCCAAAATGTTAAATATGCAGCTTTTATTCAGCCAAGAAATTTCATGTCTACAAATTTAATACATAGAAATATTAACACGAGTTCAAGAAAACAGTCCACTATGATGTTTTTTACAATATTGTTCTTCCAGTACAAACGTCCATTAATAGGAGATGGGTTAAGTAAATTATGATACGGCCATACAATTAAATACTAGGGAGCCATTAAATATAATCAGATAGATCTGTAAGTACTAATAGGTAAGGAAGTTCAAAATATGCTGAGTTTTTTTTAAAGAAGCAAGACACACAACAGAACGTTATCATTTATGTTAAATTTACATATATAAGGTCAGTCTGAAAAGAGTCCAGCTATTGTTAATACAACGAGAATGGTTTGTGTGACATCAATGTCACCTGGCAGCCAAGGAGAAGGGACTGGAATGTGCATGCGTGAACAATGACGACTTCACTGTACTAGTCAGGGGGGCAGTAGACGTCATTGAGTGAGCATGTGCACTGTGTGGTCATTACATTTAAAATGACTGAGCAAGTAGAGCAACGAATCTGCATCAAATTTTGTGTTCAGCTTGAACATTCCTCTGCAGAAACTATTCAGATGATCCAGAAGGTTTTCGGGAACAATGCAATGAGGGCAGTGCAAATAAACGTGTGGCACAAACACTTCAAAGATGGTCAAGATTCTGTCAGAAGTGACCCACGTGCTGGAAGGCCTGCAGCAAGCAGCACAGCCGAGGACGCTGAATGTGTACGAGCTGCAATCAGTGAAGCCTGGCGACCGGCTGACAGTGTGAGAACTAGAAGCTTATCTGGGGATTCCAAAAACTACTGTCCAAGATTTTGACACAGGATCTTTGCATGAAACGTGTTGTGGCAAAATTCATTCCATGGCTTCTTCTACCAGAGCAGAAGGAACATCGTGCTGCAGTTGCTAATGACTTGATTCCAACAAAGGATTCTGCAGAGTGTTTTGAACAGTGGAAGAGACACAAGAAGAACTGTGTGAGTCCCAAGGTGCCTACTTTGAAAGAGACTGAGGCATCATTGTCCCATGTACAATGTTTCTTATATCTTGTATGTTTTTCAATAAATGTCTCTATTTTTCATATTGTATGGCTGGATATTTTCTGGGCAGACCATGGAGTATGTACATATAGAGGAACTCATTTGAATTTTTGCAGTGAGCAACTGAGGCAGAAATGTTTAGCTGCCCACCAAAACTCACAGTGCCTCTTCTATACCGTGGAATTATCACGGGAAGGTGACTGCTTGGAATGGATTCGGTCTCCACGCACAGACACACATGCCTCCTATCTCCACTGATGCAGATAAAAATGATGTGTTACTTCTGTGCTGGGGCATTTATGAGATCGGCGTGTCTTCAGCACTGTCCCTTTTCCCTCCTGCAAGCTGCAAGGTGAAAATTCTGAGGCTGAGGGTGGCAGACCCATAGACTAGAAGCAGGCAAGGCCCCTGCAACACTGAGGGAAACGGCCCTCTGACCGCAGGACAGTGGGTGAGAGTGCATGAATCCATGGGAATTTAGGGCTGTTACCCTAACTTACAGGCATGCATTCTTTTTATAAAAATATTTTATTCTTTGTTAAAACATGAAAAGGGGGATAGTCAGTGGAAAAACAGACCTCCCACTGCTGACTATCCCTGACTACCAACAATAAATAAAACACGGGTCCTGGCCAACACGCATCTCGGTCAGAGTGTCATCTCTTGAGTGTTGTTCCCTTTAACCCCAAGGAATCGGTATTACGCCAAGAAGTCAACAAAGAGCACCCCATGGATATAAGACAGCAGCAATGTCAGAAAGGCCATTTACACACTCACAAAACTTGCATTAAGATACTCAGACTCTGCCCTGACCGAAGTGACTCAGTTGGTTGGGCACCATCCTGCAGAGCAAAAGGTCAAGAGTTCGATTCCCGGTCAGAGCACATGCGTAGGTTGTGGGTTTGGTGCCCAGTCAGGGCATGTGCAAGAGGCAGCCAATCAATGTTTCTCTCCCTTTCTTTCTCCCTCTCTACCCCTCTCTCTAAAAATAAATAAATAAATTTTTTTAATTTTATAAATTTGGGAGAAATAAGTTATGTCATTGACATATAATAGTCAATACGTATATTTGTATGTATATAGACACATATACTTTTAAAATCAGTTCAGATTTACACATTCCAACCTACAGCCTGGACATCTCTTTTTATTATACATTTTTCAATAAATGACCCTCTGCAATGTTGTTAATAGTCTCTTTTCTAAAAAAATAATGCTCTTTTAAAAAGTCCTTTTTAAACTCCTTAGAAAACTGAAGGCAGCACTGCAAAGTAAAATTTTTGATGTAAAATTTGGTAGTTAAACCATTATTCCACTGAGCATGAGGCTGAATAACAAAACGCACGTAAAAGAAAGGCATTGTTGCTCTCATGGTACCTCTCTTCGCCATACATTCCAGCCTGGTGCAGCTTTCTAGGAAACGGTGGTAAGCCCTCATCTCCGCTTCTGTTATCCGCACGGAGGTGTAAGGTTCGCCTCTGGGGTCCTGCTGCCCACACTTCCTACACCAGGCAGCCATGGCACTGACCCCAGGAGACGCTGCCAGCGTCTCTCCCTCGCTCCTTCTCCCTCCGACTGCACTCACACAGGTCTGTTTAATCCTTTTTCCTCGCTAATCTCTCTGACGTTCACTCAAGGTCACTTCATTGCTGAGAGCTGATCCTTCAGATCGGTGAGTGCTCACAGAATTACAGGCCCAACAGATTACCAGACTTCCTCATTCGGAAATAAAAAGAAAACTGGGGCGTGAGGATGTCGGACTACACAGGGAAACCCTAGAGTCCCTGAGAATCAGAATTTTTTTTCCTGGTTTAGAGGAATCATATCATGAGGCATACATCAGGCTTCTGGATATTTAAAACAAAAAAACAGGGATAAATCTTTTATAGAAGGCTCTTAAGAAAATGTATTTCAGGCCACAATTCTCCCCTTTCCCTTCCAACCTCTCCAGGCTGCTAAGGAATGCAATCCAGATGCACAGAACGAACACTGCAGCCAACGGAAGTCACAAGGCAACACCAACAGGTCACACTGTGCAACCCGGTCTCGCCAGCCACGGCACAGGTTCAGACCCTGGAGTGGAGGGTGGAGTACCCCCCGAACTACTTCTATTGAGCAGGTGCAAGTGCACGATCGTGACCCTAGGGGTGGAAGTTCTTTGATTGGACCACAACCCCACTTACCACCACTCCGGGACAAGTGAGCTCACCCCTCAGAACAGGGCTGTGCCGAGTGCGGTGCACTCAGAGAGAGGCCACTTTTCATAATGCATTTTACTGAGGTTCTTCCTGCTTAGTGGCTTTGCTGATTAATGTTGTGCTCTAATATTTAAAGAAAGAGCACGAGGTGAAATATCTGAGAAGTAACAAATAAATTTGTATACGAGCTTCTTATTCTTACTTGTATGAGTCAAGCTAAAATTTCAGAGTAAAGCTTTCAGCTGGCCCAGAAGAAACTGGAAGGCCTTTTTTTATTAAAAAAAAGAAAAATTTAGAAAGAGGGTAAAATTTACATATGTTGAAATACTCGAATCTGAATTGAAATTCAGTTTAATGAATCATGACAAATGAACATATGTCAAACCTAACCCTGACACTACCTCATACCCCTTTCAAGATATAAGGCATTTCCATCTATAGAAGAAAAAGTACCTTCACACGCTCCTTCCTGTCAGCCCTTGCTCCTAACCCCCAAGTGACTAACCACTGTTGAATTTTCTTTTCAATAGAGACTAGTTTTATCTGTTCAAAAATTTCATAGAATGTAATCTTGCAGTATGTATTCTTTTGTGTGTAGCTTCTTTCTCTCAGGGTAATGCTTTGCAGATTCACCCATGTGGTTTCAGTAGTTCGTTCATTTTTATCGCTGAGTAGGAGCCCATCATAGGGATGGTACAGTTTGTCCATTCTCTGCTCATAGACAATTCGGGCTATTATGGAAATCTTGGCTGTGAACACTCACGTAAAGGTCTTCATGTGAACATACATTTGCGTTTCTCTCGGAGAAACACCTAGGAGTGGTATTCGTAAGTCAAGGAGAGATGCACCTTTGACTGGAAAGAAACTGCCAAACCTTCTCCCAAGTTGGCTGTACCAGAAGGCCTGTTAAGATTACAGAGTTCTCTGCTTAATGATCCTCAGAGTCAGTTCTTTGTTAGTGTTAACTGCATGTAAAGTGCTTTAAGAAAATACTTCAGATGATGAAATTTAATATAAGACTCTAAAACTTAGGAAAGCTCTTTTTTTCCCCTACCTTTAGATAGTGTGACTATACCGACTCCAACTAAACGCAAAGTCTGAAGGTCTTCTAACTCAGGGCAGCAAGCACAGCAGTTGTCAAACAACAGTGTGTCTAGTATCGCCAGATTTCCCTCCAAAATGGTTGCACCAGTTTGCATTCCCACCAGCAATAGAGGAAGTGCCTGATTCTTACTACACAGTAACTTCTTTACCCTTCTTTCAGATGTCAATAGCCGCAAATGCTTGCACCTCTGAACGTAAGAGCTAATTTTGCTGACTACATGAACCCACAGCAGCAGTGTACAGACAGCTGCACACACCCAGAGATGACCGTAATCTCATCTTTTTGTACCTTACAGAGCTCTAGGGAGAAGAAGACTATAAAATCTTAGAAACTGTATTGTGTTGGATTCTCTCTATTACATGAACAAACTGTACAGCTCTCATAAATCCTATGTTCCGTGCACTGACCTTTATCACTTGACCAAGATCAAATATCCAATAAAGGATTGCATTTTCTTTATGTTTAACAATGAATTCTGAAATAATTGGGTTCTAGGTATTAGAACAAAAGAGCTTACAAAAGAGCTAGTTATTTCAGAACAGAATGAAGAAACAAGAATTCAAAAAATACAAGGAGAGACTTAGAAACGTCTGTTTAAATGTTCCAACATCTAAATCATAGGAGTGCCAGAAGGAGAAGAAGAAGAGGAAGAGTAGGAAATTGAAAACTTCCTTAAAAAATAATGAAAGAAAACTTCCACAATCTGGCAAAGGAAATAGTCATACAAATCCAGGAAGCTCAGAGAGTCCTGAAGAAAATGGACCCAAGGAGGAACACACCAAGACACATCATAATTATATTACCCAAGATTAAAGATAAAGAAAGAATCTTAAAAGCAGCAAGAGAAAAGGAGACACTTACCTACAAAGGAGTTTCCATAAGACTATCAGCTGATTTCTCAAAGGAAAGCTTGCAGGCAAGAAGGGGCTGGAAAGAAGTATTCAAAGTCATGAAAGACAAAGACCTACATCCAAGATTGCTCTAACCAGCAAAGCTATCATTTAGAATGGAAGGGCAGATAAAGGGCTTCCCAGATAAGGTCAAGTTAAAGGAGTTCATCATCACCCAGCCCTTATTATATGAAATGTTAGAGGGAATTATCTAAGAAAAAGAAGATCAAAATTATGAACAGTAAAATGACAACAACTCACAACTATCGACAACTGAATCTAAAAAATAAAAATAAAAACAAAAAAAACTAAGCAAACAACTAGAACAGGAACAGAAACACGGAAATGAAGATCACATGGAGGCAATCAGCGGGGAGGGAGAATGGGGGAAAAGGTACAGGTAATAAGAAGTATAATGGGTAGATACAAAATAGACAGGGGGAGGTTAAGAATAGTACAGGAAATGTAGAAGCCAAAGAACTTATATGGGCCCGGTTGGTAGTAGCTCAGTGGATTGAGCACGGGCTGGGAACCAGAGGGTCCCGGTTCGATTCCCAGTTGGGGCACATGCCTGGGTTGCAGGCCAGGTCCCCAGTGAGGGCCATGTGAGAGGCAACCATACATTGCTCTTTCTCCCTCCCTTAGCCTCTCTCTAATAAATAAATAAAATCTTTAGAAAAAATTATATATTCTTTAAAAAAAAAAAAGAACTTATATGTATGACCCATGAACATGAACTAAGGGGCGGGGGAGGGGAATGCTGGAGGGAATGGGGGAACCAGGTGGACGGGAGATAAAGGGGAGAAAAAAATGGGACAATTCTAATAGCGTAATCAATAAAATATACAAAAATTTATTTTAGTCACTAGTAATTTTTTAAATTCCATGAAAATGAACACTATATCATGCTTATCAAACCAGCAAAAATTCAAATAATATCACCAAAGAGGGCAAACATGGACTTAGTGCCATGTGTGAACATGCATTACTTCAAAACATGTTTCTCTCCCTCTCTCTCCCTCCCTTTCCCTCTCTCTAAAAATAAATAAGTCTCTTAAAAAAAGATTAGGCCCGTTGTAAAACTGAGTTATTCATTTTCATTTATTGTTAAGAGTTCTTTATATATTCTGAATACAAGATTTTTGTCAGATACGGGGGGGACTCCAAAAAAACTGGAATTATCTTCTGGAGGGCAGGCCCCTTATAGCACAAGCTTCACCTGCCAGGTGAGTGTTCTAGGAACCCATCTGCATCAGTGCACCAGTTGGCGTTGTTGTGAGAGGCTGTGTTTGGCTTCAGTGAATTCTTTTTGGAAGACCCTTTCAGTTAGGTTTGCCCATTTCACGATGGGTGATTTACGAGCACACCTGCCCACACTGCACTGAGTGTTCAGCGGTTTTGACAAAAAATGGCATGGCCCTCATGCCCCACCGTCCCTATTCACACGATCTCTCTCCCGGCAACTTTTTTTGTTTCCCCAGATGATAAAAGTCCTCAAAGGAAGACAGTTTGCTGATACGGAAGAGATGAAACAAAAAATTGCTGAAGCACTAAAAGGCATCAAAATCAACAAGTTAAAAAACTGTTATGAGGAGCAGGAAAAAAGTCTCAATAGGTGTGTATCCAATGAAAAGTACTTTGAAGGTGACTGAAGTTTAAACACGTAAGAATAAAAACACTTTTTTTAATAAATAAATATCGGGGGGCAGGGTTTGGGTCCCCCCTCGTAGGTGATTCCAAATTTTTTTCCCCAGTTGGTGGGTTGTCTTTTCATTCTTTTAACAGTGTCTTCTGTGGAGCAAAAATTTTGCTAAAGTCTAATTAGTAAGTTTTTCTTTTATGAATCACTCTTTTGGTGTTGACGTAAGAACGCTTTGTCCAACCAAGGCCACAAAGAGTTTTCTTCCATGTTTTCTAAAAGATTTCTAATTCAGTCTTACATTTAGGTCCATGATCCGCTTTGAGTTAATTTTCATATATTGGGTGCGGCATAGGCCAAGGTACATTTTTTTTGTACACAGATGTCTAATGTTTCAAGTACCTTTTGCTGAAATTAAATTTACACATTTTTCCATTGAACTGCCTTCACACCTTTGTCAAAAACCAATGTACCACGTTTGTGCGGGACCGTGTCTGGACTCTCTATTCTATCTCACTGACCTACGTGTCTGTCTTTTCCTCGGTACCACACCATCTTGCGCTTTGTAGTAACTCTTGAAATTAGGTAGTATGAGCCCTTCAACTTTGTTCCTTTTTAAAAAAAAAATTAGCTGGTAATTCTTTTTGCCTATTATAGTATCTTTTAGTTATTTCTAAATCTTAAGATCAGCTGGTTGATTACTACAAAAAAAACTTGATAGACTTTTGACTGTATTTAATTATAGATCAATTTGGGGACAACTGACATCTTAATATTGATCCTTCCAAACCTCGACTACAGACCATGCATTATTTTTATAAGGAGAGTTGTTAAAGCCCTTACGAAATACCACATAATGCTCATTCTGCTCTCATTTCTTCAGCTTTTTTTATTATTATTATACCATAAAGCCATTGAAAATTACACACATGATCTTTCCCTTTAAAATCTGGGTTAGTTTTCCCGAGGGACTGAGGGAGAAAATGCTCACACCACACCTGAAGGGCAAACCAGACTGAGTAGTGGAATTTTCCTCATCTCTATGCCATATGTCAAGGTTTTCAATGCCATTTCACAGCCTGAGGGATTTTTCCTCCTTTGTCAGCAAAGCTTCTTTTGGTTGCTGCCGGGATAAATGCTGCAATGGAAACAAAATGGAGGGAAAAGCAGAAGGATGCCACGGGGGAGTTCGAAAAGCCCATCTTTCTAGTCTGGGTCCTGTACCAGATCTTCCTCACCAGGAGGGGAGAAAACAAGAGGAAAGAGAAGGGAGCCACTGGGGAAGGAAGGAGCCGGTGAAATGGTAAAGAGATGAGCCTGTGAAAAAATCCCAGAAGCTGGGATTTTTAAAGTGGCCAGAGGACACTTTAAAACTAATGATGCTTCCGCTCCACTTCAAAGTGTCTATGTTGCTAGACCATAAACATCTCCTCTCCCATCTTCAGAAAATTCCCCTGTACCCCATTCCCCAATCTTCTGTACACATGAGTTTTGAGATACTGGGGAAGAGGGTTGAATTTCACAACTGAGTCACCCCAATGCAAAAGCAAGGCAGTACATGGAAAAGCCAGAAAAGCAGAGGCCCAGTGAAATGAGGGAGAAACTGGGGATTGATGGACTCTGCCTAAAATTTTGGCGTGTTTGGTTAACATCAACCTCCCCCACTAGACCGCCAGCTCTGGGAGGACGTTCATTCATTTCTCTCAGCCCCCAGCATACCCCAGGAGTGGGCGGGGCGCTGGCCTGCAGCAGTGGAGGAAGAGGAGGAGACCTGGCCCTCACAGCCCTATGACCACACGCAGGGGTCACGGCTGCTCCTTCGCACACTGTCCCCTGGTCAAGACCTGGATACCTGGCCATGGCAGGACCTGGAGGTCCTCAGTAAATGTGGTGAGTCTTAAACTGGTAGTGAAAATAAGGAGAAACAGGTAGAAGGACATCTTTCCCCTCAGTAATTGAATTAATTATAGCTTTCTGGGGTACAGAAAGAGAAAAGAATTAAAATTAATTTAAACTGATCTGAAAATGAGTAAAAACAAACAAACAAAAACCCCCAGACACACAAACCAAAACCTGGGCTGGACAAGATCTGGGATCAAATAATTGGACAAGAAATCCAGACGTAACTCTTCCAAGCTGGACAAGACCAAAAGACCAATGTGATTAAATGTGTGTGTTTTGTTCCTGAATCTCCCTCGTAATAAAGTCCTCTAAATGCAGGTACTCTTCTGCACCAAATAAGAGTGCCTGGCGGTGCTGTCACCTGGCCACTGTAACTGGTATCATAACTTATCAGACTTGTTTTCCTAAGGAAGTACAAGCAGGCAGGACTCCTAAAAATTTCTTCCTTAACAAGACTTATTCCTGACTTAGTGTTGCACATGTGTTATCTTTGCATATTTAAAAACTATAAAGTAAATCCTCAAGTTTTACATGATAGTTTTTCTTTAGAAGAAAGTGAATATTAATAAATGAACATTTCAAGTGACTTGGAAAAATACTCATACTTAGGGAACTAATGCTTTTAGCTTCTATTAGGTTTTTCAAAAGATTTTTAAAACTCACTAATAAAGCATCTGTCATTGACTGGTTTGATGGATGATACAATTATCACCATTCTGTAATGGGAAATTAAACCACGCATGATCATTTACAGGCCTTGAGGCTAGCCATACCTGAGTTTTAACTCTGACCCTTCACTTGGCATGATATTGGGTAAACTTCCTTAACCTGGTTCAGCCACAGATATAAACTGTACTTCTGATTAAATTTAGTTAAATCACAGTGTCTGCAAAGCACAATATGTGGCACTAAACAGACAGGAAATAAATGGTAGTTATAATAACATCATTTTAAATATTATTTTCATGTCCTATAGCCTCTCCAACCCTTTCTCCTAGAAAAGAATCTGTATGAACAAGGAAAAGAAGTGAGACACCATAGATCTATTTGCCTTCTAGCTTGAGGTCATTCCTTCCTTCAAGGCAAAGTTCAAAACTTCTCAGTTGTCTAGGGGAGGTTCACTGACCAGGGAAGTCCAAGCAAAGAATGGAATAAATAGGACCATCAGCACAGAAGACCAACACAGTTACTAAAAGTGGCCATTCCCCTTAACACACCGCAATGAGAAAGCTTTTCCCTTGCCACCAACCTAAACCCTCTCCTTCCTTCAAGATCCTGCTCAAGTCACACCTCTAGTATAAAGCTTTCTTGATCTTCCAAATGCTTATAGCACTGCCTGGATTGGTAGCCAATCAGAATCCAACTTGTGACCTTTCTGCCCTGTCACCTGATTCAAACGTCAGCTGGGCCTCAGACTTTCCTCCTGTCCAGTGGCTCTCAGGTCTCCTCCTCAAGCCCCTCAGATCCTTGGTTAGCTGTTGCAAGAGGGGTGAGTGGGTTACTCAGCTGGCGTCAGAGCTCAGGGCCTCAGGCTCCCCATCTGCCTGACGCCCTCCCCACGACAGCTTGTGGGCTGTAGGCCTGGCTCATGGTGGGCACTCTAATCTGTTTCTTGACCAGTTGGTATCTTGATGTAGCTGCGATACCTAAGCACCTCGGTGGTCACACTAGGGCAGCACATCTTGGAATATACTCCAAAAGAAACAAAGACGTGTTGGGGGAACTCAAGAGTTGAAAACTTTTTAACTTTGAGTTATAGTTAATAGGCTCGGTAATTAATGCACATAGAAAACTGTTGTTCCAGGAACTGGAATTTATGACTGGACCCACCCTGACTCCAGGACACCCACAAGCAATTCTACCCTTGCGCCCCAGGAGGGCTGCGAGCGATCAAGATGGTATCTGAGCCACGGTGCTCCAGGGAGAGGTGACCGCCGCCCAGGACGCAGATAAAGCATCATTGGCCAGCAGATGAAAGGATGCCAGGAAAATTACGACTGCGCTTTTATCTGATTAACCTTTTCCCTGAATTTCAAACCCCTTACCTACCCTTTTCTTATTCTTATGAAAAGGTTGGTCTGAGATGAGATGTAAGATGGTCTTTAGGGCATATGACTCACCATCTCCTCAGATCTCCAGCCATCTGAACGAAGCGCCCATGAAGATTCCACCCTTGCCTGTACTTACCGGCTCTGTGCTTACAGGAAGCATGAACACTGACTTTTCTGTTACAGAAGCACACAGAACACAGGGCAAAATGTTTATTTTGTCCAGAGCCAGCCCCTAACGCTGCCCAAGTATTTCATACATGACTGACTCTAAAGGCTGAAAGCATCAGATCAGCATTTGTCAAGTTACTACACTTGTTTCGAGGTGACGGCACAGCCTAAAGCCCTCTTCTCTGGAAACTTCCTCCCATTCCAAAACCAAGCCAGTTGCAGACCCCACGGCTGATGTTTATACATTCATCTGCTTGGCTCTGCAGACCAGTTCTCCATTCGTTCATCAGTGAGTTAGGACACCAGGTGGCCACCCTCGGCCACTGTCCCATTCCAGCTCCAGAGGCAACCACCCACTGACTCTCAGTCTCAAGGTCTCTCTGTACAAATTCTCAGTCTGGAGAATCAGATTGGCCTCGCTCAAAGGGAACTGCAGCACTGCTGATCATGCTGTGTTTCTCCCTCCAGCTGGGACCAAGCACTCACAAAGCACTATTTAGATATTCACCTTCTATCGGCCCTGTGGAATGAGTGTTATTATCCTCATTTTACATACAAGGGAAACCAAGACTCAGAGGCAAAGTGATGTGCTGAAGCCTCCACAGCTGTTTGCTGGCAGAACCTGGGTGCAGCCTTACTACACCTCTGGGAAGACAGGAATTTTTCATGATATTCTCCACAGTAGCAAAAGTATTGATTCACCTTTAGAATCAATATTATTTACACAGGAATTTTCATTGATATTCTCCACAGTAGAGAAAATATTGATTCATCTTTAGACTCAATATTATTTACACTGATTTTAAGGAATTCTGATTTAATAAATGACCATTCTCTATAACGTAGGTACTAATTATCATGGCAGCATTTGGGTTAATATTTGCTTATTACCCTTCACTGAAAGCTAGCATTTCATATCATAAATACAGTCGCACACATTCAGTCTCTAGAGTACCACATTACATCTGAGTAAATCCAACACCTGACTCAGGTTACCAATAAACCGAAGTTCCCTTTCTCTGCCTTCACCATCCAAATATGGACAATTCAAAGGCAGGATTCACAGTCTACATCACCATTGCTCAAAGGAGCAAGGAGGTAGCTAGTCTCCAAGGTGGCAACCATGGTAGGCAGGAAAATGCCTTCCCTTGCCCCCGTCCCCGCCCCCAAGACATCTGTGTCCTAATACCCAGAAACCATGTCAGCCAGCTTACATGCCAAGGGGCATTAAGGCTGCAGATGGAATTAAGGCTGCTAATCAGCTGACCTTAAAATAAAGAGGACCCAATGTAATCACAAGGGTCCTTAAAAGTGGAAGAGGAAAACAGAAGAGAGAGCCATAGAGATGGCGGCACGACAAAGACCAGAGACATGGTCCTTGAAGAAGGAGGTAAGGGCCCCGAGCCTAGGACTGCAGGAAGCTTCCAAAAGCTGGAAAAGGCAAGAAAAAGAATTCTCCCATGGAACCTCCAGAAAGGAATGCCACCATGTTGACATCTTGATTTTAGCCCAGTGAGACCTGTGTTAATGTTTGAGCTATAGAACTGTAAGAAAATGAATTTGTGCTGTTTTAAGCCACTAAGTTTGTGGCATTTGTTCCAGTGGCCATAGAAAATGAATATAGCAACCAACGATCCCACCCCTTCCTGGGTGGGCAAGTTATTCCTCCATTAAGAAGGGGGGCAACTGCCCCTCCCCTTGAGTCAGGGCTGAGCCTGGGACACTTTGACCAGTAGACTTTGGGAGGAGCAACTTAATGGGGCTTCAAGCCCATCATCAAGAAGTCCTAGCAGCTTCTGCTTCACACTTATCAAAGAAATGAGTTTGTAGGTAAGAAGTCCAGACTGCCCTGCTGGAGCAAAGGCCACATAGGGCGACCCTGGAGGATGAGATACCACCATGTAGAGAGAGACCGCAGGAGAGAACACCAAGGTGAAAGCCACACAGCCCCAGTGGCCATCAGATTACAACCATTTGAGGGAATCATGAGATATAATTAAATGGTGGCCGTTTTGGAGCAGTTTATTCCCCAACAACACATAAACAAAACACCAAAATACTCTCCAACAACAGCGACAACAAAAGCTCACAGCCTACTAATCACATTCTATCAAAAGAATAAGTCCAGTTTAAATAAGCCTTGCTATGGAAAAGTAGGTTTCATTTAAGATATCAGTATATAATTTTCAATCCATAGTCTTTGTTGAACAGTTTAGGGAATACTGCCGTCTTAACAAATTAAATCTTCTAATCTGTGAAAATGGGATGCTTTTCTATTTACTTAGGGCTTCTCTAATTTCTTTCAAGAATGATTTATATTTGTTAAAGTACATGTGTTACAACCCTTTTATCAAATTTATTCCCGAGTTTTTTGTTCTTTTTGATGGTATTGTAAACTGAATTGTTTCTTAATTTCATTTTCAGATTATTCATTGCTAGTATTTACAAATCGCTTGTTTTTGAATACTGACCTTGTATCATGGAACCTTGAACTCATATATTAACTCTAATAAGTTTTTTTAGTGCATTACTTAGGGTTTTCTATACACAAGATTGGCCTCTATAAATAACAGATGGTTTTACTTCTTTCTTTCCAATATGAAGGCCTTTTATTTCATTTTCTTGCCTAACTGCACTTGTTAGAATCTCTAGTACAATGTTGAATAAAAGTAGTGAGGATAAACACCCTCGTCTTGTTCCTGATCTTAATGGGAAAGCTTCCAGTCATTCAGTATTAACTATGACATTAGATGTGGGATTTTTAAAAATACTCTTTATCAAATTGAGGAAACTGCCTTCTATTTCTAGTTTGTTGAGTAGTTGTTTTTTTTTTAATCACAAATTGATATGAAATTTTGTCAAATGCTTTTTCTGCTTCTACTGATATGATTATGTGGTGTTTGTCCTTTATTCTATTGCTACGGTGTATTGCATCAATTGATTCTCAGATGTTAAAACAATCTTGCATTCCTGGGGCAAATCCCATTTGAACATGATGTACAATCCTTTTTATATGTTGCTGGATTTGGTACTAGTATTTTTTTTAATCCTCACCCAAGAATATGTATTTATTGATTTTTAGAGAGAGAGGAAAAGAAAGAGAAAGAAAGAGAGAAACATTGATGTGAGAGAGACACATCAACCAGTTGCCTTCCATATGCACCCCAACTGGGGATCAAACCTGCAACCTACATATGTGCCCTGACCAGGAATCAAACCCACAACCTTTTGGTGTATGGGATGATACTCTAACCAACTGACCCAACTGGCCAGTACTTGGTGATAGTATTTTGTTGAGACTTTTTGTGTCCAGATGCACAAGAGATATTGGCCTGTAGTTTTCTTGTGATGTCTTTGTCTGGTTTTGGTATTAGGGTAATTCTGGCCTTATAAAATGAGCTGAGGAATATTCCCTCCTCTTCTATTTTTTGGAAGAGTTTGTGACAAGTTGGCATTAATTCTTCTTTAAATGTTTGGTAGAATTCACCAGTGAAGCCATCTGGTGCCGAACTTTTCCTCTGTGTAAATGCCATGTGAGCATTTAAGGTAGGTGAAGCTAAGCTATGATGTTCAATAGGTTAGGTGTATTAAATGCATTTCAACTTACGATATTTTCAACTTACCATAGGCTCATTGGGATATAACCCATCGTAAATCAAGGAGCATCTATAGTAGAGTTCCAACTATGCGCTGTTTATTAATGCAATGAAATATTATTTTATTATGGGTAAGAGAGCTTTTCTAGATATTTGAACATTTCTTAAATTTTGTTTTGCACTTTGTTATTTGCTTGTTAATAATCTTAGCATTCAAAAAGTTTTAATAGACCCTGAAGAATCCATAAGCCCTCGGCACAGTGTCTAGAGAGCCTAATATAAAAAAAAAATCACTCAGATGCAGTTAATTCACTTCTGGGGTGGGTGAAGTCTACTCCAGCATGTCCAGTTGTTCCCACTGGGCTCATTCCTATCGAAGCAGCAAACACTCTAATTAGATCCTTCCTACAGCACCAACAGCTGAGGATCGTAGCCGTTTCAGCCATGACTCTCCATTGCAGAATAAGGAGTCCTGGCCTTAATTTCTCAGTTTGGTTTTCTTCTGGTTGCATATTACCAATGCCAGTTTCATCCTAAAAGTAGTGACCTGGATTACAAGTCAAAATCCTACAGCTTTTGTCACCAAAACAGCCACCAATACAACCTCCAATTATATAAGGAATGTCTCAAAGGATATTTCCTTCTGCCTCACATTTTCACCAGGTATGGCCAAACATATGAACCTATTTTAGAACAACAATAGTGTAAGATCAAAATCACGACTTCTGATATGAGATGACAAGGTGAGGGCGTGAACTGGACTGGAAACGTGAAACCTGCATGGGGGTGACTGACACCGACCAGCTGGATGACTAAGGTTTTCCGCTGACTGGCAGCCCCTGCGAGCCACGTGTGCCTGTCTATCAAAGCCCCAGAGCCGACTGAGGTGTATCAGCAGGGAGTCCGTGTGTGCGCAGGTGGCACCTCTGCACTTTAACAGCAGTGCAGCAAAGGCAGCAGAGAGGGTTCAAGAATGAAAAGAATGAGGTGGAGAAAATCAAACAACTCTTTTCTGATTCTGAAATTCTGTAATTGAACCAATGTGACTCTGTAGACCAGAATAAAGGGGAGAGGATAGTCCTACTTGTATCCTGCATGGGTAAAAACACTTCTGTTTACATGGGAGCTACATATTTTATGAGGGTCACTGACAGACTAACAAATCCAAAAATGAGTGAACAGCATCATAAAGAGAAACTGACGGTCTTCACGTCTACTTGAAAAATGGGGCTTAGGAATATCCACAGATACTTCAGAGCTATCCTTAAAAGTATAAAAATTGCTTGATATTACTGAATACTCAAGGTCCAGTCCAAGGCATAAAACATCATACATTCAGCAAACATTTATTCCGCACCTCCAGGGAGGACCCTGTGTTAGGTAACTAGGGAGACCCTGTGTTAGGTAACTAGGGCACGTGGATAAGTAATGAGGGTTCTGGGAGCAGAGATAAGCACACAAATAATCAGCTAGCCACAATACAAGGAAGAGTGTGAGAGGCTCCATGTGCACAGAACAAAACCTACTTGGGAAATCAGAAGCGGGGCTCATTATACCCCTCTGGCAGGATAAGAAAAAGTCCCTGAGAAAGGAAGCATTGAATTGGGCTTGTAAGGTGTGTACTATTTTTGTGGGAAGAAATATATTAAAGGGTCATTCCAGGTGGAGCGTAAGCAGAAGAATATGTTCAGAGGTGGGGACGGATAGAGTGGAACAGAGAGGGGAACAAAGCTGAAGGACTCAATAGCCCACGTTGGACCACCATAGGTACAGAGATACGGAGTACAGGGAGATAAGGCTAACGGGTGCCAAACAGCGGGAGCTTGTACTCCAGGCTACAGAGAATGACGACGTAAAGGTACCGCGAGAGTTTTTGTAATGCACAAGTACTGTGTTGCTGGGAGTTTTTGTTGTTGTTGTTGTTTTGTTTTTATTCCTGGTGTAGGTTACAGACAAATACAGGAGAGGCAGGGGGCTTGCACAATGGTTAGTCAGGAAGAATGAAGTCCTGATCAGGTCAGAGGCAGGCAGCAGTGGGAAAGGACATGAGGAAAGAGACTCATGAGATATTTCCAAAACTGAATGAAGAGGACCCAGGCCTGAATCGTCAAATCTCTGGAACGGCGGAAAGAGCAGAAACGCCAGCTGGAGGACAAAGGTGGCCAGTGAAATATGGAAGTACATTTTTTTAAAATATATAACTGAGATATAACATCTGAGTGGTTTGTTTTTCAAAAGTCTAAAAATGTGTTAAGACATATGAGATAAAACTTGATTGCCTGTCTCTCCTGGGGCCTATTTTATTCCTTAAACCTTTTGGAAAGTTATTATTGGGTCTTACCAGAATAATGTAATACTTTGGAGTAAAAATGGAGCCTAGTAGTCCAGCACTTGAAGCCAACATAGAGATCTCAACAGCTATCATGACCTTGTCCCTTGTGCTGTGGTAGACTGAGAGGAAGGTGACCCAGGCACAGCAGAACACCATAGCTATGTGGTGCTTCCATGCTGTTACCCTGATGGGTGACTAGGATAGGACCAGGAGAATGCTCCACAGCCTTGCTCCAAGCACTTCTCAACCCTTTCGCAACTCACGATCACACACCTCAGAAGCTGCTCCCCAAGGAAACTCCTGAAAAGAACAGTCAAATGCAGAGCTGATACACCCTAGCCAAAGTTCTACTGGCCACTCATTGCAACTCCCTATGAAGGCGTGAGGAGACCCCCTCAATGAGATCCCCAAACAGAGCATCTGAAGAGCTGCCTTCTGGTCCCAAGCCTACCACTTGTTACCCCTGAAACCATAAGATATGAACTTCCTAAATCTTAACTCCTTCATGTGTATCCTCCAATGGGGATAATAATGTGTACCCCACCTATTTCATAGGCTTGTGAGATCACACGGAGACAGAATTCTGCAAAGGGCACAGATGCCCTGGGCCAGCAGTAGTTCTGTGGGACAGAAACCACGCAAAGGCATGTTTGTATCCTACGTGGAGCTGACTATGAAAGGAAGGAGGGTGCAAGGTGGGCAAAAAGTACCACAGCCTGACCCCACAGGCGGCCTAGTGTTAGCCAAGGAATAAACGTTGCGTATCAGACCTTCAGGAAGATCTACATCCAGAGAAATAGGACCTTAATACTCACCCAGGTCTACCTCCCGCCCCAGTGACCTGCCCAAGACCTTTAGTGGCACAGGGCCCAGAGAAATGATCAACAACACATCACAGTATAAAGGGTGTTTTTACCCCCCTTCTCTTACAAGTAGGCTTAGAGCTGAGTAAGGAAGAATTCTTAAAATTCCTATCTTTCAGCCTGAGGTTCAATGGCTTGTCCAGGGAAGGATGCAAATCTAACAGGTCATACCCCTAGTCCACTGATCTTCCTCTACCCCACAATTCCATGCACAAGCTGGTATTTGGCACAGCCATCTCAGCATTCAATACATTCAAATTCTAAATTCTCTTTTATTAGTTTTCTTCTTATTTCATCCTGTCTTCAGCAATATTTGACATTCAGCCTTCCCTGTTAGGATTCTACTGACCTTTTCTCTTAGGTCAAACCAGTTTTGAAAAACCAGTTTGGTGGCCACATTTAGCCCCAGAAACATTTTTGAAAACAGAATCATCAAAACTGGGCCTTGCCATATTAGTCGCCTTCGGAAAGTACCTCCCCGCTGTGTGTCACTGGACATGGACATCATTATTATACAGAACGCACGGGACCGGGGCACTCAACCAGCAATGATGACTCACTAATAGAATCAAGAGCTAACATATAAATACCAAGGAGGCAGTTTTAGCAAATGGGTGTGACGCTGAGGTATAAACTTCCAGACTTTAGCAGTGAAAACTGACGCGCGCTCACGGAAGGGTCTCAAAGTAAAGTGGGCAACAGAGAAAATGACCCCGAAGTTCTAGTCAAACGCATCCAGAGGCTCTCCACCTGAACGCGTCCAGAGGAGGGGTGGGGGGAGAACCTGCGTTTCACTGCGCTCTCCAGGGAACAAGCCTCCAGTGGTCTGGCAGTCGTTTCTGCTGGAAACACCGGCATTCGTCCCTTCGGTTCCCACTCCTTCCGCATTTTCTGGTAAATTACGACACAACTCCCCACCGTCGGCCCTGGTCAGAAGCAGGTAATGGACCCTTAACGGCGCACTAGACCCTGGTCTAGGGCCCAACAGACTTGGCAGCTGCCTGGAAGGAGCGCCTGCCCCACGGCCTGCCCGGGCCCTACCAGATGTGGGGACCGCAAAGTCACGCGCGCAGCGCCCCGGGTGTGCCTCTCACCTACCACTCCAAGCAGCATCCCGGCGGAGACGCGGGGCGGGCGCCCCACGGCCTTCCCCGGGAGGGCGCTGCCCCTGGGCTGCGGGGGAGAACGGGGGAGAGGCCGCCCCAGACTACACCGCACCCTTCACTAACAAACGCAGGAAAGAAAAAAGGTTTCATTTACCGATATGAGTGGTCACGGTGGCCAGTCGTCGGGCGAGCTCTTGGGGGGCCATCTCTTCTTTCAACCAAAATTTCATTTCACACGAAAAAAAAATCGGTGTACAAACAAAACAAAGCAACACAAACTGTCGCTACAGCTGCCCTGGATGATTTGCAAAGGGCATCTCCTCCGTGGGATGCTCCGCGCTCACACACTCCCTCTCTCTCTTCCGATACAAAACGAGTCACTGCCGGCCAAGGCCAGCTCTCCTGGGCCACGGGGCCAGACGATGCCAGACACCGCTCCGGGGGATTATTTTAAAGATTAAGTCCAGCGGCTTTCCCAACGCGACGTCTGGCTTTGAGGGAGTAGAGAATGGCAGCTCTGTAGGTGAGA
Organism: Micronycteris hirsuta; assembly: GCA_004026765.1. Lineage (NCBI taxonomy): Eukaryota > Metazoa > Chordata > Mammalia > Chiroptera > Phyllostomidae > Micronycteris > Micronycteris hirsuta. Next base: position 36,684 of record PVJI01009520.1, read on the forward strand.
AAATCAAGTCGCCCCAGTCTCGCTGTAACTGCGCATCAGGGCTTTCCTGGCCGAGGGAGCGCCGGGGTTCCTGGATCCGCGGTCCTGAGTCCCCGAGTCGTAGGGTCTCCGGCTCGGCCACGCAGAGAGTTGGGATGGAGGATGCTTGGTTCGCTGGCAGGGGAAGCGCGGAACCTGCGAGCGCGGAGAGCGGAGGAGCGGAGGCGACCGGAGGATCGGCGGCTCCGCGCCACCCACTCCCCGCCCCGCGGCGCTCTCCACACTTCCCGCCTTGGCGCCCACCTATCACCGCCCCTGGGCGACGCTGGGGGCCGTAAGAGAGATGCGCACACGCCCCGCACCGCCCGCTCTCGCGTGCGGTAGCGGCGACCCCTTCCTAGCGGGCAGCCCACGCTCCCGGGCGACTCTGAGTGGAGATAGCTGGCCAGCACCGGGGTTTTGAACGCCAGCTGTGCGCCTTCCTGGCTCCCCCTCCTCCTTTCCCTCCAGGTATCCGCGGAGAAGCGGAGGTGAAGAGGGAACTAACTGGAAGAGGGGGCGCCATCCCGCCAGGATTCGGGAGGAGGGCTGGATGAGGGCCTGCTGCAGGTTCCCTGCTCCTGACTCTGGGCGGAGAGGCTGCGGTGGAGGGGTGGGGGCGTTTGGAGTCCCCGCCCCCTTCTTTAGGGGTGGTTTCGCGCAGTTATCAGAGTCCCGTGGACACACCCGCACTTGAGGCCCAGACTGGGCCGGGCACGCATGTGCGTAGGAGTGTCTCCACCGTGTGGGCCTTTCCCTTTGTGCAGCCACTGCTCGGGCCCCTGCTCCGCACGCCAGCTGTCGGGCGCGCCAGTGCTCCACCCTGGAAGACTTCTGGCCCAGCACCCTTGCCGGCCCTCCTCTCATCAGTTCCAGGAGCGTCTTTTCCGAATATCCGGCGGGTGGGAGACGCTGTCCCACGGCTTTCTTAGATGTCTCCAGATACTACCTGACAGGAGGAAAGGAAGAAAAAGAGGAACCCTGTTCAGCAGAGCTCTGCCTAAGCAAACGCAAATCCCGGCAGGCGGACCCTCAATACTGGACAACGGGAAACCCTGAATATCCGGTCACCAGAGTACTGGGACCACCCACATGCACATGTTCTGAACTAATGCCAGGAAGCTCAAGTTTCCTCTTCACACATGTAAAAAATAAAAAAATTTAAAAAATCCAACCCCCAAATACTCTGGATCCAATTTCTAATAGTAGCCACAAATCCTCAGGTTTTAGGGACATTTTTAAATGCTTTCTGTAACAATTGTGGGCTGTAGTTAATGTTATCAACAAGTTTGGGTTCTTATCTCCTGATATAAAAGAATTTAGACCAGGTGTGCTGATAAAAGCAAAGGCAGATTTATTGGGGCTCTGCAGAGGGCCAGAACCCCAAGACAGGGCCTCCGGCTCTATCCACTGAAGGTGGGGCTTACTGTTCCTTGGGAACACAGAAGTTGCTGGGGTTAACCAGTCAGGGAGTAGGTTAGCAGGCTTCTCCTTTTCTGGAACACAGGTATTCAGGTATAGAACATTGATGTCCAGGTATACGGAGTGAAGCGAAGCATTCTGGGTTGCAGTGCAGCACTTACTATGGGATGCACAAAGGGACTTTCCCAACCAGGTGATCAGTGGCTTGGCTTTAGATCTGAAAAACAAACTGAAAAGAAGTCAGGGTAGTTCCTGGACCATTGCTTTATAACAACTTATTGATAACTGCCTTCGTTCTGGCAGGGCTTGACCCGATGGAGTAATTTTGGGGAACATTTCATTCTACCTGTCCCAGTTAAGAGATGATGTTCATCCACCTGCAACATGAGGTGTGTGCAGAGATTTCTCCCCTTGAGGAGGTTTAGATACCTTGCACTCGGCCCGCACAAGTAGAACAACCCTTTTGTTTGTTTTTAATAGCATCCTCCTGCAGATTATTCAGAAAGGGGCTACAGACCCAAAGGAGTAAACAGCTCTGGATTGTGTTCCCAGGGTGGCTTCTGACCCCATTCCAAGGGTCACAGGCATTTTTGAGGAAACAAAGGAGATGTTTCCTACTGGTAGTAGTCAGAACCCTGGTGCCCAGTCACAGCCAATTGTAAGTTTGGGTCACTAGGAACCAGCACATTGCTAAGGAGACTGATGATATGGAACATTCTGGACTTTGCAGATCCTCAGCTTCCTGGATTAAGCTATGCCCTTAAGGGTGAGAATCATGAAAAGAAGGGAGTGAGAAAATAAAGGGAGGAAAAGGAAGTGGGAGAAAGTTATGAATAGGAATGAGAGCAAAAAGAAAGAAATAGAAAGGAAATAAATCGCACTCAGAGTGCTGCTGTTCTTTCCCGCATCTGTACCTTCACAGTCTCCAAAGGTTTCCATGGAGATGAATTGGCTGAATTTACGGCAACATGTAGCAGCCAGTGCCTGTCTGCAGAAATCAATTCCGTCCCCCCATCTTTAACACGTGCTCTCCCAGGGCCGGGACTGCTTCACCTGGGTCATGGGGGAAGGGGTCATCTCTGATCTCCCAGTTCCATTTTCCAGTTCTGAGACCCTATAAGTGTAAAAAGAAATGAGCACATAGTTTTCAATAGTTCCTAACTCATTCCTCCAAGAAAACAATCATTCTCTCCATTGTTCTTACAAATGTGGACATGCTTCTGGTCTTCTCTCCTTCTTCCCCATTCTAAACCCTTCGGTGCTTCCTTTTCTCCTTCCTAATTATGACCTGCTTCCTTGCTCTAAAATATGGCAACATTAAGGAACAAACCAGAATAGCCTGCCTCCCTGTCCAATTAATTAATTAACAGTCACATCTATTGGACATCAATGATATGCCCAGAGTTGCAGCAGACAGTGTCAAGTGCATCAACTACCACCACCATACAGTAAGTGGCTGCTCTGTGCCTGGTATAATGGTAAGCAGTTCACAAACATCACTTAAGCCTCGCAATAACCTGTAAGGGGCTTAATCTCATTTTACAGATGCTGCTGGTACAAGGACCAAACTGCATATTATTAGTCTCATGAGTCTAGACCGTTCTCTTCTTTCAGGTAAGGATTTGCCTGAGCTTGCGAAGAGAAACCATCCTCCAAACACTGCCAAGGTGGATTCCATCTCCCTGTTGGTGGGCTATCAGTACTGCCTCTGACAGTAAAGAGAAAGACAAAGGCCCCCCGGGTGCCTCCGATGAGGGCGAGGGATGCCTGGGCCACCACTGGGGCCCCCCCAGTTTAGTCCAGACCAGTGGTTCTCAAACTAGGGAATCATTTTTCCAGGTGATTTTTAAAAAATACAGACTCCAGGTTCTGTCTCCAGAGATTTTGATCTGGTAGTGTGAGAAGGGACCTGAGAATCTGCATTTCTCACAAGTCCCAGGAATACCACACTTTGTGTGATGCCACACTTTGGGACCCACAAACTTCTTGAACTGCAAACCACAGTGTCGTATAAATTTTACATCATGAAACAGTAGACATACATACACATAATTTAAAAATTGTATGGAATAATTTTTTTCCTTACTACATGTGAAGCCCTAAATACTTTCTATTCTATTTCATTTTTTCAAAACAATGGTCCAAAATGATTTGCATTTGGAAAGTATGCTATGATAGTTATGTAAGAAAATATGCTTATTCTCCTAGAAATGTGCGAGGATACTGAAGTCTTTAGGGATGAGATGTCACGTCTGTAATTTCAACTGCCAAAGAGAGTAAGTGAGATAAATACTCAAAAACATTAATAATTGTTAAATCATGGTGGTATGCGGGTTATTTTACTATTCTCTCTACTTTTGTGCATGTTTAAAATTTTTCATAATTTAAAAAGTTTTTTAGAATGATTGTTTGGACCTACCGGATTGGTGGGGAGAAGGAAAGGTGAGGGAGAAGGTGGCAGGAAATAGAGGATGGAGTAGGCGGAGGGGCCCTGCAGGAGGTGGCAGGGCTCGCGGCAAGTCCCTCCAGATAAAACCCTCCAAAGGGCCTCCTTCTACACATCTCACTCTGCCTTCACTGCATCTTCCCCGCTGGCCTTGGGCTACCATACATATTGTACTTTATTCACCTCTATATATACCCATTCAGCTCCGAACCCCACAGCTCCCAGACAAAGCCCAGAATGCGAGAACATTCCTCAGTGAAACCTCTCGTTTTACGGAGGCTTGGACCTCCCTCAACATTTTGGTGGCGCTTCTTCCCTCCAGCGCCGCCTGCTAGGATGAGCCTCTCTGAGTTGTGAGCCCAGCTGTTTTCAGGTGCAGACCAGACTGGGATCCTAGTCTAAGAGGGTCACACCACTGCCACCTGCTGCACGAATGACTAGATAGGTGAACCCAAGAAGTGAAAAGTCACCTGAGCTCACACCATTCTGACAGCCATTCCACTGTCATCTTCTGTCTCCTAAAACTAGCCTGAATTGCCTGATGTCAAAGATCAGTTGACTGTATTTGTCTAGGTCTATATCTGGGCACTTAATTTTGTTCACTTGACCTTTTTTGTCTATTCTTTCACCAATATCATGCTGTCTTGACTACTGTTTAAGAATTTTTATGGTTAGGGCGTATCTGTGTGATATTTGTATGTTTTATTCGATTTTATCAGTGTTATACTCACTTCATAAACAGGATTTGGAAGGTTTCCTTCTTTTCCTGTGCTCAGGACAGAACAATAGCAGTAGACTCGTGTGTTCTTTGAAGTTTCTCAGTAGAATTCCTCTGTGAAATAATACAGGCCTGGTACCTTTATGCAGGAGGTGTTCTCTATCACCATCTGTATCTTCTGTAATAATGGGTCTTAGAATTTCTGCCTTTGGGGGGATATTTTGATAATTTATGTTTTCTTGTCATCTCATCCAGGTTTTCAAATTTAGTTCATAGAGTTGAGTAAAGTAATTCCAGGCAATTCTATTAATTATTTCTATGTCTGTTGTTATTTCCCCTTATCATTTTATATTTTGATTGTGCTTCCTGTCTTTCTTAAAAGTTGGCCAACTATCCTATTACTGCTTCTTTCAAATCTTATATTAGTATTCATATTTATTTTTCAATTGATTGATTTCTTCTTTTATCCTAACTCCTTTCTTTTACTTTCCTTAGGATGACTTTATTAATTGCTTTCTCACTTAAAAATTAGAAATTTCTAATTGGATGGATATTTAATTTACTTTGCATTTTCTTTTCAGCACTGATTTTGAGTATCCCGCAGAGACTAATATGCAGCACTTTACCTATTTTTATTTTTAAAATATGTATTCTGGGACTTCCTGTTTCCAGTTGAGCAAAAAAAAAAAAAAAAAGCTTGGAAGTCACCATTCTAACAAGAAAAAAGCTGAAAACTGAAGAATCAATAACTCTTCTTAGCTCCATAAGAGACATTAGGTCATAGGACAAACTGTAACCAGAAAAGAGACCGGCATTCGGGCTGCCTGTCACTACCAAACCCAATAAGTAATGACAGCGATTGAATCTTTCTGGGCGCTTTATTCAGATGGGTGGCGATCTGAGAAGATGGTAGGTTCATACCCTAACAGACTATCTTGTCTTTTCTTTCCAGGCCAACGTTTTTATGCCAGGGAATAAACAAGGTCCGATAAGGGCTTTGAAGTTCAAGGGGATTAGGTGATCGATGCTACAACATTCCTGTCCTGGGCAGTTAGCTATTCCCAGGGGCAGGTGGTCACCTGTCTCTCCCTGGAACACAAAGGCCTCCAGTTGTGCCCAGGCGGTAATCTTTAGCAGTGCCCCAGGAGGTCGGCTGTCTTCCCAGCAGCCAGGATGGGCCTTATCTGTAGTTTCTGAAACAAAGGCTTTAACATGTACATTACTTGCTAGGCTTACAACTTTTTACCTCAAACTGAAATTTTCCAACTCTTGAGTCCCCTATCAAAACCACTGCCCCCAAGTTAGAGAGGATGACAGGCAAATACAGAGAATCACAATTTACAAAAGCCCATAGGCAGCAATCTCTGCAGAAACCAGTGCTAGGCTAGGGAAACCTGAACTGTAATTGATGGATTGATGGAAGCTCAGTGTGGAAAAATCAAAGAAAAACTGCAGGGGGATTCAGGCACAGGGAGGGGGGACATTTATGAATTTTACCTCCACAAGCCCTACGAGGTCCTCATAGTGAACATCAGTTCTAATGCTAGTTCACTCAAAATCCAAACATTATTTTGTGAATATTGAAAAACTGATTCTCAAGTTTATATGAAGAGACAAAAGACCAAGAATTGCCAACACACAAAAAATTGAAAAAGAACAAAGTTTTAGACCGATACTACCCAGCTTCAAGATTTACTATAGCCCTGACCAGTGTGGCTCAGTTGGTTGGGCCTCCTCCCACAAAGCAGGTCTCTGGCTTGAACCCCAGTCAAGGCACCTGCCTGGGTTGTGGGTTCGGTCCCCAGTCGGGGTGTGTATGAGAAGCAACCGATCAATGCTTTTCTCTCACACTGATGTTTCTCTCCCTCTTTTTCTCTCTCCCTTTCTCTCTAAAAATAAATAAATAAAACTTTTCTGTTAAAAAAAGATACACTATAGCCCTGGCTGGTGTGGCTCAGTGGATTGAGTACTGGCCTGCAAACCAAAGGGTCGCCGGTTTGATTCCCAGTCAGGGCACATGCCTGGGTTGTGGGCCAGGTCCCCAGTTGGAGGCACACGATAGGCAACCACACACTGATGTTTCTCTCCCCCTCTTTCTCCCCTACTTTCCCCTCGCTCTAGAAATAAATAAATAAAATCTTTAAAAAAGAAGATATGCTATAAAGTCACAGTAATCAAGACTGTCGTACTGACAACTGAAAAGATAGATAGATCAACTGAAAAGCATAGATATCCCATAAATAGACTCACAAAAATACAGTCAATTGATCTTTGACAAAGAAGCAAAAGCAATACAATGGAGCAAAGACTGTCTTTTCAACAAATGATGCTGGAACAACTGGACACCCACAAGCAAAAAAAGAAAAAAAAAGAATCTAGACACAAACTTTATACTCTACAAAAATCAACTCAAAATGGACCACAGGCCTAAATGTAAAATACAAAACTATAAGACAACATAAGAGACACTTTCAACCAAGATGGCAACATAGGCAGACATGACTCACCACTTTGCACAACCACATCAAAATTACAACTAAAATATAGAACAACCATTACTCAGAACCATCAGAAATTGAGTTGACTGGAAATCTGACAACTATGGAATTAAAGAAACCACATCCATCGAGACTGGTAGGAGGGGCGGAGATGGGAAATGGGCTGGTCCCTCACCCACGTGTGGTGAATAAAAATTCCAGAAGGGTATTTCAGGAGGGAGGAGTCCCAGCCCCACATCAGGCCCTCCCAGCCCAGGGTTCCAGTCCAAGAAGATAAATTCCCACAACTTCTGGCTACAAAAACCAACAGGGATTGAGTTGGTGGAAGAAACTTCTGGAGACCCAAGCAGTTCCTCTTAAAGAACCCACACATGGACTCACCTACTCAGACTCACTCCCTCTGAGCTCCAGCACCGGCGTAGCAGCTTGAAAGGCACCAGTGGTATACAGGGAGATATTAAAGTGTCTGGCACAAGTCAAGCAGAGGCCATTGTCCCTCTTCTAAAATCTCCCCCACAGAGCTGGCAAGCTGGTACTATACCTGAGACTCCATCAACCTGACTAGCATTGTTCGACCCACCTTGGAAATCCCCAGAGCCTCTGCCGGACCCAACTAACAGGCCCACCCAAGCTGCTTTTCCATATGAATGGTTAGTCATGGCTCATGCTTCACAACTTCCTAAATCCTCTCAAACAAGCAACAGCTGACCCCAGTGAGCCTCAGGCCTGGCACTAGCAGCAGCCAGCTTAGATTCACAGCTTGGTTCACCTGGGAATCTCCAAGCCCTGCACAAGTAGCAGCCATCTCAGATTGCTTTATAGCTCAGGCAGGGTGGTCCCAGGAAAAACACAGGTGGAGGCTGAGGTTGGCCTGCACCACCCAGAAAACCCCAAGGTGGCTGGTGCACCCAGTGGACAGCTATAGACCATGTGAGAGCATCAACACCCTGCCCCTGCACAGCTGATCCTCCATGCAGGGTGGAGATTGGTGTGTAAGTGCTCACAGCCAATCCTTGAAACTTACTGGCCGAGGTAAATCCCTCCCATTGACCTGCCAATGTCAATCAAGGCTCAACTACAAAAGGAGGGTGTACTCAGCCCACACAAGGTGTGCACCTCGAGTATCCAGCTTGGGTGATAGGGGAGGCTGTGCCACTGGACCCTACAGTACACCTACTACATTAGGCCACACTACCAAGACACAGAGTCAAAGCAGTTCTACCTAATACACAGAAACAAACACAGGGATGCTGCCAAAATGAGGAGACAAAGAAACATGGCCCAAATGAAAGAACAGATCAAAACTCCAGAAAAAGAGCTAAATGAACTGGAGATAAGCAATCTATCAGATGCAGAGTTCAAAACACTGGTTATAAAGATACTCAAGGAACTTAATGAGGACCTCAGCAGCATAAAAAAGATCCAGTCAGAAACAAAGGAGACACTAATTGAAATAAAGAACAATTTACAGGGAAACAACAGTAGAGTGGATGAAGCTGAGAATCAAATCCATGATTTGGAACATAAGGAAGCAAAAACCAACAAATCAGAACAAGAAGAAGAAAAAAGAATTTAAAAAATCAGGATAGAATAAACAGCTTCTGGCACAATTTCAAGAGGTTCAACATTTGCATCATAGGGGTGCCAGAAGGAGAAAAGGAAGAGCAAGAAATTAGAACTCTATTTGAAAAAATAATGAACAAAAACTTTCCTAATTTGGTGAAGGAAATAGACCTGCAAATCCAGGAAGCACAGAGAGTCCTAATGGATGCAAAGAGGCCCACTCCAAGACACATCATAATTAAAATGCCAAAGTTTAAAGATAAAGAGAGAACCTTAAAAGCAGCAAAAGAGTTAGTTACCTACAGGGGAGTTCCCATAAGATTGTCAGCTGATTTCTCAAAACTTTGCAGGCTAGAAGGGATTGGCAAGAAATATTCAGAAGCATGAAAAGCATGGACCTACGGCCAAGATTGCTGTACCCAGCAAAGCTATCATTTAGAATTGAAGAGCAGATAAAGAGCCTCCCAAACAAGAAAAAACTAAAGGAGTTCATCATTACCAAACCACTATTATTTGAAATGTTAAGGGACTTATTTAAGAAAAGAAGGAATATCAAAACTATGAATAATAAAACAGCAATAAATTCAAATCTATTGACAATTGAATGTAAAAAACAAACTAAGCAAACAAGAAGAACAGAGACAGAATCATGAGTACAGAGAGCATTTTGATGGTTGCCAGATGGGAAGAGGGTGTGGGGGAATTGGTGAAGAGCTGAGGGGATTAAGAAATACAAATAGGAAAAAAAAAAAGAAATACAAATAGGTAGTTGCTGAATAGCCATGGGGATGTAAAGTACAGTATAGGAAATGGAGTAGCCAAAGAACTTATACTCATGACCCATCAGCACGAACAATGGTGGGAGGATTGCCTGAGGGAGTGTGGGTGCTGGGTGGAGGGGGACAAAGGGGGGAAAATCAAGACAACTGCAATAGCATAATCAATAAAATATAATTTTTAAAAAGACAAAATAAGAGAAAATCTGGACTACCTAGGGTTTGATGAAGACTGTCTAGATACTACAGCAAAGGCATGACCCATGAAAGAAAGAATTGATAAGCTGGACTTCATTAAAAGTAAGGTTTTCTGCTGTGTGTAGACACTAACAAGAGAATAAAAAGAGAAGCTTCAGACTGGGAGAAAATATTTACAAAAGATATATCTGCTAAAAGACTGTTATCTAAAAAATAAAAAGAACTCTTAAAACTCAACAGTAAGGGCCCTGTCCAGGTAGCTCGCTTGGTTAGAGCATTGCCCCGATGTGCCAGGGTTTCAAACCCCATACCTGGGCAGAGCACACACAGGCATCAAGCAATGAGTGCATAAATAAGTGGGAAAACAAATCAATGTTTCTCCCTCTTAAAATCAGTGAATAAATTTTTTTTAAAAAAAACTCAACAGTAAGAGAACAAACAAGCTCATTGTAAAAATGAATCAAAGACCTTACCATACACATCAGCAAAGAAGATGGCAAATGAACACGTGACAAGATGTTCAGGGAACTTGCAAACTAAAATGACAATGACAAACCAGTGCACACTTGCTCTAGAATGGCCAAAATCCTAAACACTGACAACACCAAATGCTGGTAAGGATGTGGAGCAACAGGAATTCTCATTCATTGCTGGTGGGAATGCAAAATGATACAGCCACTTTGGAAGAGAATTTGGACAATTTTTCACAAAACTAAACATACTCTTACCATGTGATTCAAAAATTGTGTTCCTTGATATTATGTCCACACAAAAACCTGCACATTGGTATTTGTAGGAGTTTTATTCATAAATGCCAAAACTTGGAAACAACCAAGATGTCCTTCAGTAAGTGAGTGAGTAAATAAACTGTGGTACATCCAGACAATGGAGTAGTATTCGGCATTACAAATAAGCTATCAAGTCATGAAAAAACAAGGAAGAAGCTTAAATGCATAAATATTAAGAGAAAGAAGACAGTCTGAAATGGCTGCTTCCTACTATATGATATTCCAGAAATGGTAAAACTATGGAGACAGTAAAAAGATTGGTGGTTGCCAGGAGTTATGGAGCAGGGAGGAAAGAATAGGTGGACTGTCAGTGATTATGATGTGTCAATGAAGGCTCATTAACAAATGCACCACTCTGGTGGGGATGTGGATGATGGGGGAGGCTATGCGTATGTGGTAGCAAGCAGTATATGGGAAATCTCTGTATCTTCTGCTCAATTTTGCTGTGAACCTAAAACTGCTATAAAAAAAATAAAGTCCACCAACTTGAAACCTAAAGTTGAATAAGTTCTGGAGCTCTAAGGCACTGCGGAGTGGTTATAGTCAACAGTACTATATTATATGATTCAAAATTGCTAACAGGCTAGATCTTAAATATTGTTACCACAAAAAAGAAATAATAATGTGATGCAATAGAGGTGTTAGCTATGGCTATGATGATAATCTTATGCAATACATAAGTGTATCCAATCAACCCATTGTATAGATACATCTTAAACTTATAAAATGTTATATGTCAATTATATCTCAACTTTTAAAATAGCATTATAGAAAAAATAAATCCTAAAATTCTGTAATTTTTGCTTTGAGATGATTAAGGAGAGAATTTTTTTAATGTTTTCACATTCTAGAAAACAAAATTTTGTGTTCTTCTTACCCCACACTCGTTTAAATCTGACTACAGCTACCCTCTGTCCTTAGAGGCTTTAAAGATTAAAGGTCATGAGGGTTCCTGGCCCTGGAGCCCAATAGAGAAAAAGAACCCTCGGACCACATGAGGACAGACGAACCCAGGTCCTATGGTCCCTAGGGATGCTGAAGACAGAGCAAACCCCTCGGAGTAGGAGCCCAGCCCAACTGGGGTGGAGGAAGCTCGCAGTCCGATTGGCCAGTCGCCACCGAACCCTGCTCTGATTGGTTTGAGCAGTGACGCGCCCTCCCGAATGCCTCTCTCGGATTGGCTTATTTCTTGCTCCTGACCAGGACGGTGGCCAGAGGAGGACAAGAGATTTCTGTATGGGATGGAGCGACGATTTGGGGAGGCATCTGAGCCGCACATCTGCAAAGGGCCAGGCTTCAGGGAAATGGCTGTGGCCTGTGTGATGTCCTGCTGCTGGTGGCGACGGAGAGGAGCCGGTGGCAGCGTGTCCCCAGCCTTCTGCGGTCGCCGAGGTAACGGTGGGGGAGGGGCGGTTGCTTTCCTGGCGAGGGGCGGGGCGGATGCGTTTGGCCCCTTGAGCAGTGAGAGATGCAAAGATGCCCGAGGGTCTAGGTGGAGGAGAAGAGGATAGGAGCTGCACGTCAGGGAATTCTGCTTTCAATTCCACCTCCGAGACCAGTCCTCCTACAACCAGCCCTTCCCTTTCTTCCCCTTCCTTACCGTTTGCCTCAGTTTCTCCATTCACGAAGTGCGGGGATGGCGCTGGGCCTGCCGTCCTTTTTGCTCCCATCGCCGCGCGAGCGAAAGTAAGCTTGCTAGACTTGGCAATAAAAATACAGGATGCTAGTTAAATTTAAATTTCAGATAAACGACAAATAATCTTTTAATAGAAATATATCCCCAACATAAAATAAAATTAAAACATAAAACATTATTTGTTATTTGTCTGAAATTTAACTGAGCATCCTGTCTTTTATCTGGCAGCCCTGGACAAGAATATCACGTGTACACCTCCTAAACATTTACACACAGTGTGCATTTACAGGGTGCTTTCACAGCACTCCCTGTGTGGGGAGTGGTGCTAACCCATGTTCGGATTTAACCGAAGGGGACTTGCCCACCCTTACAGAATTAGTGAGTAATGGGGCCAGGACGCCTTAAAAGCCCAGTTCAGTTCTGCTGTTCTTCACCAGGTGTGCAATTCAAAGACTCCTGGGGAATTCTTTCTCGTTGTTGGAACGAATCTAGTTAACAAAAGCAGATTTATCTTTCAGAAGGGCTGGGAAGTTGTTTTGTATTCAAGGTCCGCACTGTGGCATTTATATTATATTTTGGGGAAGAAATAACAGCATTAAATGGTCAAAGAATATTTACTATATGATGTTGAAAGTTTATTTTATAGATTATATCACAACGGCATATCATTTGGTTTTGATGCAATTGGAGGTTTTATTCGCATGTATTGCAAGAGGTCCATACCTCCCTGTAAAAGCAGGATTAAAGCAGTAAAGTGTGTAGAAGCTAAGAGCTCAAATTCTGGAGTGAGATACACCTGGATTCATAGCCCAGGGCCATCCTGTTGATGGCAGTGGGCAAGTTACATAACCTCTCTGGGCCTCAGTTACCTCTTCTTTAAAGTGTAGATGATGATAATTGTTCACTTAATGGGATTGTTGTATTGAATCCTCATCAAGTGTCTGGGACATTGGAAGTATCTCATTAATTTTTGCTGTTATTAGCCATTATAATTTGACTTTTAATAAGTGTGATTCTTAGGCATAAATCATTAAATAATTATTAAATTTTTAAATTTTGAGTTGAAAAAAGCCAAGCAGTCAAGAATGTTATGGATATCTTGAATTTCAGTTAAAAAGAAAAACCATACTGCTCAATAATAATTAAAGCATAACAATTTTACCAAATCGAATATCTATAAGCTGGGCTAATATAATAAAATATTTACATACCTGTATCATTCATTGCGCTGCATGTATGATTTTATGTATTTTCATTTTTATTGTGTTATATATAAACAGGAAGCAACATTACCAGCATCAAAAATGACTACAGGGTTATGGTTAAAGTCAGAAAATGGGTTTACAGTCAGTGGCTATTTCTAGTGAGGTAGGCGATATGTTTTATTCTTTTTTTTTTAATATTTTATTTATTTGTTTTTAGAGGACTCTAAACAAAGTCTGGGCTCATATAGTAAATTAGTAAAGAAGTGACAGGATTTCGTTTATGGAAGCTTTTCGGCCATGGATCCCTCACTGCAGCGATGAGGGTGTCTCCCTAAGCTCCTCTGCAGCAAGGAGGGCACCCTCAGCTGCAGAGATTTATTTTCTGCATTCAAGGCAACAGGCGAGTTTCAATGGGCCCTTCTTGCACCAGCTGCTTGTCAAGTAACTTTAATTCGAAGTACTTAATATGCCGCTGTGGGATATTTTAGGGTGGCCTGCCGTGGGCCCCGACACTGCTATCAAAGTTCACTGCTGCGTTTTCTTTTAATCAAACTTTTCTTAACAAAGCTGCAGGCTTTGTTATGATCAAAGCCATGTAAGTCACAGTTTCCTATTGAAAAGGTACTTATTTTTAAAGTGAATCGTAATCAGCAAATACGTATCAGAACAAGTTATCTGGGAACTGTAAACACAGAGCTTGTTTTACTACTTACGTGTCTTACAGAAGGAGAATAAAGGATATGTTTGTTTTGGCTCTTTAATTATCTAGCTGGTGTCTCTAAGAAACTGAGGATCCCAAGTCTGCAAAGGCACAAAAATCAAATTTAAAAGGAGACACTTAGTCCTGGCTGGTGGCTCACTTGATTGAAGTGGCCTCCAGTCCACCAAAGTTTGCAATTTCAATTTCAGGTCAAGGCACCTGATGAGGTTGTGGGTGTGATCCCCAGTCTGCACACATATGAGAGACTACCAATCAATGTTTCTCTCTCACATGGGCGTTTTTCTCTCTCTCTCTCCCTTCCTCTCTCTCTCAAATCAAAAAACATATTCTCAAGTGAAAGATTTTTTTTAAATGAGACACTTAAAAGGATTTTATGATGAAGCAGTTTGATTAATTATAAACTTGGAAGTGATTCTGTGTTGTGCTGTGTAAAAGCTGTTTGCAGACCAGAATTGTAAACTAAATAAGAACATTTCGGCATTTAGCCTTGTGCTTCGGAAGTCATTTGACAGAGCCTTTATTTCTACCACATAATAATGTAAAGCTTTTGACTTTCAGATTCAAAAGGCGATTCTGGCACTTGAGTACTATCTGGAAGCAACTTGTCATGCCTACTTTGTGGAATCAGTGTTCAAAGTGAAATGCAAAAAAATGCAGACTGTCGCAGCACAGACTGGTCATTGGTACTCCAGGGAGAACAAGAGGTATTAAATAAAAGTATCTTTGTAAGTATTACTGTGTTTTTTCGAAAGCATTTTTTAAGCAGTGATATGTGAGTTGCGGGAAAAGAATAATTAGCCTAATTGCTTAAGTCAGTTGCCATGCATGAATATCTAGAGGTAATGCAAAGACTTCTCTTTAACAGACTACGTTTTTAGAGTGATTTTAGGTTTACAGACAAATTGAGAAGATAGTACAGAGAGTTCCCATATACCTTGCACCTGGTTTTGCATATCACTAGCATCTTATTATGAGGATGGTACATTTGTTAAAATTAACGAACCAACATTGATGCATCATTATGAACTAAAGTTCAGAGTTTATTCAGATTTCCTTAGTTTTCACCTAATGTCTTCTTCTGTCGCAGGACCCCCCCAAGTTACCACATCACATTTAATTGCCGGGTCTCCTCTTGGCTGTGGCACTTGGTCAGATTTTCTTCATTCATGATGACTGTGGCAGTTTTGAGGAGCACCGGTCTTGTTGTTTGCAGAATGCCCCAGTATTGACATTTGTCTGATGTTTTTCTGAAGGTTAGACTGGTGTTAGGGCTTTTTTGAGAGGAAGACCACAGGGGTAAAGTGCCACTTTCTCATTATATCAAGGTTTTGATTGTTGATGTTGACCTTGACCGCCTGACTGGAGTAGTAGTTGTGAGGCGCCTCCACTGTGAAGTTCCTCTTCTCCCTTGGGTTCCATACCACAGTCTTTGGGAAGAAGTCACTATGTGTAACCCACACTTAAGTAAGACTTTTTTTTTTTAATTTTTCCAAAGTGGATCAAGGGGCTTGTTTTGGATGAAGCAAATAAATATGTGGAGCCGAGGGATGAAGGCTCAAGTCCACAAGATTTACCAGAAATTAATCCAAGTGTTCATGTGTGACACGATGTTCCTGTTGCTGGCGGGTTGGTTAACTGTCGCAATGTAGCTGCGCGGTGCTACATTGACCTTTCCCCTGCCCAGAGCAATTGTCTCCTACAATCTCTGTCTGGCTCACTGCTGTAGTAAGACAGGGACGCTTGGTCTCAAACATTATTTCTTCAAGTATTATTACGAAAACTGTGATATCTGCTTAATTGATGTATCCACATAGTCATTGTCTCTTTTTAAGGTCGTGTTGCTCTCTGCCTGATTCCAGTCGATCTGCTGCTAGTCATCCGTTCATGAGATTCATTTCAAACTCTGGTGAAGAAGGAAGAATCGGCCCTTGGAAGAGGGTAAAGTTTTTCTATTTGATATGCCTAAAACTATAGCCAGGATTTTTTTTAAACCTTCTTATTTAAGCTCTGTGTTAAAATGGCAGAACCTCGTATGTCTAAGTATTTGTGATAATGCCAGCAGAGCAAACACAAGAAGAAAAACAACTACTCTAGGAAGTAGAAAAAATAAGATGAACCTCTTTTTTAGTCCAGGGTACTTTGTTCTAAGATTTGGTACAATAATAGCTGCACTTGGGCAGAATTAATAGAATGAATTTCTAACTGGTCTCTTCCAATGGTAAAGATGAGAGTTAGAAATCAAATGGCTGTTTATTGCGACTCTGATATGTATTAACATTTTCCTCTCTGAAATACTGTAGGGAAGGAAATCGTGTGTTCCTTGTGATGTATGAGAGATCAACAAGTGCATGGGCTGATCTTTTTTGGAACACAAGGCAAAAGCTAGATTGGCTTCTGCGAAAAATATGTGACAGGAATTTCAATTTCTAATGTGATAAGAGTGGCTATTTCCCAGTAATTAAGACACCGTCACTATGTACTTATCTCCGTAGTACACTGAAGCAGGGTCTAGTTGCAATGTAGCTGTGAGGTGCTGCGTTGTCTTTGCCCCTGCTCAAAGAGAGCCGTTTCCTTTCCGGCCCTGCCGGCGTGGGGCTGTAGCCGGCGGGGATGCAGGGTCTCGTACACAGCTCCCAGTTTAAACAGAGTTGGCCAACGACATTGGCCTTGAACATTAAGTCTGTTATACTGAAATATTTTGCGGGTGGTGACAGACAGAGACATTATTAAGAGGGAATTCAGATAAGGGACAAACCACATTTTCATTATTATGATTGATTGGGAGTTCAGTTCCTTATTTAATTGCAATGTTTATCTCCCAAACATTGATGTTGAGGAGGAGATTTTAAGCCGTCTCTGTCAGCTCAAGCTCTGGGGTGAGGGGGATGAAGACCACACTCCGCAGTGAGCCGTATGCTGTCTGTGAAGTCCATTACTATTCTGTGGTCCAGAAGAGTGTGCAGCAGTTGACTTTGAATCAGAATGTGAATATATACTATGTATCTCAAGCTCATGACTTTTATGTACAACCAACGTCTGTGGTTATAAACTGCGATCTGCCCACTACTTGTGAAAACTATATTCTTAGTTGAGTATTTATCATCTTCATTGAATTACTTGCTTTTATTGTGGTGAATTAAAGTCATGTATTGCTTTTCAAGTGTGTTTCTGTCAGCTACACAACCATGAAAATCAGGTAAACGAATGAGGAAAATAACCTTGTCACCTAGTAATATACGATGAGATGCATTTAAAATGTACTTGGGAAGATTCGTGGTTGGTCAGAGCACAGTGTGAACGTCAATGTGAAATTAAAAGTCTAGATCGTGGACTTTATACAGTTGATATTCAAAGGAAAAATGATTATTGCTGTTAGTTCTGGTTGTCTTAACTTGTATGAGTCTTTTTTTTTTTTTTTTTTTGGTCATGTTGCTCAGATCTGGTGCTTTCTTGGTGATTCTTCCATAACTGGAGTTTTCTCGGCATTTTCTGGTAGCAGTTTTTATTGACGATGGCATGGGTATAGTGGCTTTATCATTGAATAAATTGAATGATGTCTTGCTACCAATGCAAAAATAATTTTGTTTAAAAAAATATAGTAATTGAAACAAATAGGAGGCAAGGAGGTGCCCGGAAATGGCGCTGGCCTGACAAGGACCTAGACTCGTAGGGGAGAGACAGCAGGACGTTTGGGTAAAGAGAGAGTCGGTGTTTCCGTCCTGGCTCTTTGATATTTTAAGTTGCTCCAGCCAAGACATTTTTGATTGTTGTGTTATGTGTTTTGGTGGTAAACATATTTCAGTCATTTGTGTTATAGTGTATGAGATGATCAGAAAACAGTGATAAATATGGGTTACCACAGACAATTTTTGGAGGTCCCGCCCCCCATGCACTGGAAAAGATGTAAGTCCTGGGTCAAGTCTGTGCAATAGAACTTCCTGCAGTGACGGAGACACTCTCTGTCTGTGCTGCCCGGCACCGCAGTGACAGGCTGCATGTGGCTGCTGAGATGCGGTCAGGGCCACTGAGGACTGAATCTTCTATTTCATTTCATTCTAATTTAAACTCAGAAAACAGCCACATGTGACTAATGACTATTGTTTTGGACAGCATAGTCCTAAATAATAGTTAACATTCCAGAGTTCCCATTTGCAGTTTATAATGTCACATGTGTATGAAAATGGATTGCATAACTGTTCTTTTGGTTTTGTCCCTGGTGCTTACGTCCATCCCAGGCTGACATGTGCTCTTGGCCCACTTTGGCATGGGCTTTCATTTCATTGCTCAAGATGCCTGATAGAATCTGACCTTGCAGCCAGATGAATTCCTTTGCACTAACGACAAAAGAAATGTTTTCCTCTAGACGTTGGGATTAGCATCTAGCGCTCCAGTCCCACGTCCTCTGTGTGTAACCTTAGCAAATAAACAGCCACTGCTGGTTGACAAGTAGCTCATATTGTTATAGTCCGTGTAGTGTTTGGTAAGTAATATTCTGATGACTAACTTTCCTTCTGTTCAGAACTGGCTGCAGGAGGAACATTTGGGAGGAAAGCCATGGCCGTAAGCACTGAAGAACTCAGGGATTCTTCACTATGCTGAGACTTTGCGCCACGCTGTGGGGGAGGAAATTTCAGTAAGGGTGGCCGGCCGACCTGCACTGTGTTTCCTGGGGTGGGGCAGCTCTGAATGCAGTGCTCACTGTTGCTGAACAGGCAGCCACTCACGCTTCTTTCTTTGGAAATGTTTGCATCTTGTCTCAGTGTTGATAACAGATCAGAAATACAGGTTTTGACAGAAAACGACTTTAGTCGTGAGCTCTGTGAGGAAAGTCATTGGGTTTGTCCTCTTTCCAGTTACACTGTCGGGTTGGGTGTGAAAGATGAGGTTGTAAAGTCTTTCCTAGAAGTTTATTTCCGAGTTCTATAAAACGGTTATATTGAGTGTTTTCTATCAGTTGATAACATACTCGTGAACTGAAAGATATGTGCTATGTAAAAGCAGCTACTCACATTCAACTAGTATATCTGCCTTTCTTGTGTTAGTCATCAGACTGAATAGAACAGATTTTAAATGATTTTTTAAAGAAAATACTTGAATTCATTTTATTTGGTACTGTGTTTTTATTCAGTAAAACATTCTATTAGTGGTAAGCATGAAATGGAGCCTTCTGCTAAGCACCAATGATTATATCCTAGGGTTAAATACAGAAAATTTTCCACATTATATATTGAATGTTTGCTAAATTATAATAAAATATATTTTCCTTTAAAGTTGCTTCGTCCCTATTCCTTAACATTTGTACTTTTTGCCATAACTGCATATTTTCAAAGGAGGAAAGGAAGAAGATAAAACAGCACTCTATAGTAAATATTTTATTCTAGCCATAAAATTACACACAAAGAATGCAATAAATGCGGCTTTTCGTAAAAAGGTTTCGTAGTCCCAAGTTGGCTGCTGCTCGGCAGCAGCACAGAGACCACTCAGCAGCAGGTGTGCGGCAGCAGTGCGATCTGCTCCGAGAAGGAAGAAGCATTAGAGTGCAAACGTCTTCCTCTCCTGGGGTGGCAAACACTCCTGGTGTATACAAAGTAGCTACTTAACATCTGAGTTGTCTGTTGTTGTTTTTTTAATTTATTTTTATAGAGGAAGGGAGGGAGAAAGAGAGAGAAACATCAGTGTGTGGTCACCTCTCACATGCACCTCACTGGGGACCTGGCCCCGCAACCCAGGCATGTGCCCTGACTGGGGATCAAACCGGTGACCCCTTACTTCACAGTCCAGCGCTCAGTCCACTGAGCCACACCAGCCAGGGCCAAGTAGTCTGTTAATAAACTAATCAGCAAAACTGTGTTTCCATAATAATAACATGGAGTTGCTGTAATAGGCTTATTATGGAAGGATTGACATCGAGTATAATCCTTGTTTTTTCCTGCTTCACAAATTGCTTATTTAGCAGCCTTTGTCTGGACCACAGCTTATTTGTCAGAAAGAACCACTCTGACAGGCCGTGAATACTTCACTAGTTGTTTCGATTGGTATCGCCTAGAAAAAATCATGGTAATGAATTTCTAGGTGTGAGCAGTCCCCTTTATCTCTTGAGTCCTAGTACTGGTGCTTGCCACTTTCTTCACTGTAAAACTGCTGCTGTGACAAATAAAACAAATGCCGGCATCCTTGGAAGTGTCCGATCCATCAGAAGTCATCGCCGTCTCCAGTAAGGAAGTGTGTAAAAGGAGATCCTCAAGCATGAAACACAGCGGGTGGCACCGACCCTGGACGCCCATTCCCAGCAAAGACTGGAAGGCGGAGGAGAGAACTGCACAGATATGAGACAAAAACAAACAAGCATAATTTGTGTTGTATGAGGAAAAGGTAACTACAGAATCTGCTAGGAGGCCGTCACCGCCCTGTTTAATGATACAGATATTATAATGTTTAGGGTCAAGGCTGCCCATTATCTGCATCCGAGAGCACCTCCGACCCTCTCTTACACTGAGCAGCGTTAGGCACTGCCTCCCCCTCCACACGTTCCCTCCCAGGCCCCACCCCCACTCCCGCTCCTCTGTCCGTGGCCCTCACTGTCCTCTCCGCAATCTGAGGCTTCCTGGGTGCTCCCCAAGGCATCAGACCAGCCACTCCCTGGGTGGCTCTAACGATCATTAGCACTTCAATCAATACATTCAAAACCCAACTTTCTGTCTTGCTCCAGCTCCGTTTATCTCATTACCCTGAACCTCCTTCTCTTACCTAGACTTCAAAATGGCCTCCAAACTGCTTCCCAGCCCCTGGTTTTGCTTCATCCAATCCACGTACCGCTCAGATCACAGGGCAGTCTCATAAAAATATAAGTTATTCAGAGGCTTTCCTTTCTGCCTCAGATTCCCTGCCTTTGGTGTTGCATCTAAAAGGTCATCACTAAACCAAGGCAACTGAGATGTATTAGTGTTATTTCTGTGCGTGTGGATGTCCAGCTGTTGCAGCGCCGTGTGTTGAAGAGACTGCCTTCATTGTGTTGTCTTTGCTCTGTGTCTAACAGCAGATAAATACAGCGACTGTACTTACGTGAACTACTTCTGGGCTCTTATAAGGGAGACTCTGTTTTTCTCCTGCACTCACAGAACTGTACTCAGACGACTTCACTTCCGGCGCTTCTGGTCATTCAATGCTGAGGGTCCTCCCACACGAAGCAACTCTGTGACACCAGCTGGGTGTCCGACAATGTCACTCAGTCCTGGCGCCAGCCTGGAGACAGCATCAGATCCCCAGGCCGCCCCTTTCTCACACACTTAAGATGCCAAATGCAACTCCAGGTTGTTACTTATGTTTCCGACTGGCTGTGTGTCAGGTTCTATTAATTTTTTATACGGAACTCAGGAAAACATTTTCCTTACGAGAGAAGCAGTCTAATATACAGAATGATGGAGCTCAGGAATGTCCAAATGGAAGAGCAGGCTAGGGCAGTGCACAAGGGAAGGACATGGAGCTTCCGCGCCCCTTGGTTGTACTACCCACCCAGCACCTCCACGCACTCACCAAAGCAGGAACTCTGCCAACCCTGTACTTTTGAGTTTCCACGGAGGCTTCTGTATAGAGGCATGATTGATTACATCATTGGTCATGGGTGATGAATCCAACCCTCAGCCCCTGTCCCATTTCATCCCATCCCTGGAGGTCAAGGGGTGGGGCTGAAAGCTCTGACTCTCCAATAAGGTTGGTTCCCCTAGCAACCTCCCTCCATCCACAGGGCCCATCCAAAGGGCATCTCCTTAACTAAAACTCAGGTGTGGTTGCAAAGGGTCATCCTCCCCAGTTCAGTGTAGTTAGGAAGTTTGAGGACCAAAACCTCCCATCCAGACCAGCTAGAACCGTTTACCCACCATTTACATCAGCCAGAACTAAACTCCAGGGATAGTACTGACCAGATGAATGAAGATTAGGGGAAGGTAAACTACGCTTTCATAGTACCCTGCTTCTCTTTTATAACAAAAGAACACCTGAACTCCAAATGGAACATAGTCCCTAGGTGGCCTTTCCCTGTGATCTAAATTCATTAATTAAAACTAAACAGTGTTGCCCCAAATTCTGGCCTTGCTAATGGAGACTATGCACAAGCCACTGATGACCACTTTCTGCTTTGCAGTCTTACAGCTTCTCCAAAGCACCTCTTCTAGCTTCTGTATTCAAAGTGCTGGGGAGGGGCCGGGGCAGGAGCCCGCAGCCCTGCCCGGCCTGGAGAAAGAAAATGCTGGGCCTCGCAGCAAGTAAAGCCATCCCAACAGTGCTTGCAAAGCTCAGCATGTCCACAGCAGAATGCTGTGGGAGCAGCTTCTTTTGTGAGCCGGCAGCTCTGATCAATGACCAATCAACAGGCTGGACACTCCAGGGCTACCCTGCTGGGGGCCAGATTTATTGTGCAACCTCGGGCACCCCTCACTGCGCTCTGATTTGGTGACTTCATCTGCAGATCGGAGAGAATTTCAACGTCTTGTTAACGAGAGGACACAGAAATCACAGATGACTCAGAGCCTGCTGAAGATGGGAAACAGGAAAGACTGTGGGAGAGAGAACAGGACAGAGAACTGCTTAAAGAAAAATAGGCAAATATTTGGAATATGACTCAGGCTTGCTCTATGGGGACTGAGAAGAAACGGATATTCTTAATTCAGCAGACGAAAGAGCAGAAGTAGGAACGTCAGAACAGACGGGAGCCGAGCGCCCTCAGTCACTCAAGGACACTTCTTCCCGAGGGGGCGCTTCCAGCGTTTCTGGAAAAACGAGTTAGTGCACGCAGAGGCCACACTTTTCCCTAAATGACCCCTGACTCTTCCTTTCTGTACTCACCTCATTTCTTTGTTGAATACACATATGTGACCCTAAGATAGCATGCAAAGCTGCTATAAATGTTGAAGTTTTAGTCAAGATGGGGAGGTGTGCACGTAAGCTCAAGTTAAACAACCTCAGTGCCCAGAATTCCCATGAATCCTGCGAGTATCTGAGACGTGCCATGGAAATAGCTGCCCCGGGCGTGGTGGGTGGGTGGGAGTCGTGAAGCGGAGTCCTACAGTCTCCCGTGGGCAGGCATCTGTGGTCCGGTTGGGACGAGACTCATGGTGCCCACATGCAGACACCATTCCCACGGATGACACAGAAGGGACAGGCAGTGTCAGCGCTGATTTGGGCAGTACCAGCTCCGGGCACAGGAAGAGCGTCCCTGGGAGCGGGGAACAGAGACAGGTGGAGCAGGAGGGCCTGAGGACGGGCAGGTTTGGGTGGCTGCGGGAAGGGAGGCGGCCTGTTGGAGGCCAGAAGGGAAAGAGGGGCAGTAGGGGCGACCCCTGAGGAACAGGCATGTGTCTGAGAGCAGGGAGGTGGGGGCAGCTCGTGGGGACCTTGACCATAAGGCGGAGGAGCCAGTGTGTGCTGAGGGCTGCAGGAAGTCACAGGAGTCTTCATTTTCTTTTTTAATGATAACTTCCTTGTCACTATGAATTAAACTTTATGCAAAAGGGATTGCATGCGGGATGGACACAGATGTCTGGGGTTCAGGACCCTGGTTCTATCAGGGCCTCGTGTTGATGCAGAAGAGGCGAGGAGGACCTAGTCTGGGCAGTGGGAGTGGGGAGGGAAGGAAGGAATGAAGAAGACCCTCTGAAGAAGAACAGAAACCCAGCAGAAGGTGATGAGCGATCTGCAGTGGGGGTTAAGGAGGAGGAGGGGGTGGAGTTTGAAGCACTGCTGGCAGAGGAGGGAACACTGGTTTCCTGAGTTGAAGTGGGACGGGAGTGTTTGGTTTTCGACAGTGTTGAGGGTGAGGTGCTGGAGACACACGGGTGGAGAAGTCCAGCAGGTGATGCGACAGAGGCAGACGGGACTGCAGATGCGGCGGGCGCTCTGAGCATGAAGACACTCGGAAGTTTAAGGAACCCTATTTCATGATGTATGTGCCTTTGTGCTCACATTTCCTTTCCGCTACACACAGACAACTGATCAGCCAGAAAGTCCTTTGTGCAGCTTCACTTGGAACTCCATTCCCTCTGACTTCCAGTACACTCACTCTCCAGTGCACACTCTCCAGCACACACCCTCCAGTACACACACTCTCCAGTACACACTCACTCTCCAGTGCACACTCTCCAGTGCACACACTCTCCAGTACACACACCCTCCAGTACACACTCTCCAGCATACACACTCTCCAGCACACACCCTCCAGCACACACAATATCCAGTACATACTCTCTGGTACACACACTCTCCAGCACACTCACTCTTCAACCACATCCTCTGCATATTCATTTAGAACACTCTGCCCGTGGGTCACACCTGACTTCTCTGCTCCTACCACACCTGCCAGGCTGCTGGAGAAGCATGTGACCCGCCAGGCAGGCTGCCTCACCACGTATGACAATCTCTAGCTGCAGGCAGAGCACATGCTGTGTGACTGTCCTTCACTTGTCCTGGACCTTCTTCCTCTCCCAGTCTCTTCACCAGCCATGCTAGGGCTCCCCCCTCCCCCAAGGCCGGTGCCCCCACTCTCAGCTGATGCATTTACCTCCTGCCTCACAGAGAAAGGAGAAGACCTCACACACTGTCAGTTCCTCCTCCCCACATGTGTCATGACTTCCCAGGCTCGCCGACCCTCCACGCCTTCTCTAAGGCACACCGAAGGTCAGGGCCGGGACTGCAGCCAGGCATGTGAGGTGCTCATTTGGGGCATAGCATTTAAGGGGACAGAAAAAGTACAGTAATCAAAATCAGTCATATTTAAATACAAAGCTCTTTTTAAAAAACAAATTTTAATGCAAAAATCCACAATGAACAAAATATCAGAACTTACATAGCGACAGGATCCAACCCTGCCTTGGCTGCCTCAGCCCTGCTCCCTCCCCTCAGCCCAGCCCTGGTCTGACTCTGCGGAGCCCATAGTGCTGAACGTTTCAGGCTGGCAAGTGATCTTGCTTCTGCGTTCATCCGTACATCATGGAAGCAATATTTCCCTGAAAACACTTACACTTACTGTATCCAATATATATTTTCACTTAAAAAAACTCTGGTGGCAACCAGTGGGCTCTATGAGCCATGAAATGCAGACCTGCCACTTGAAGAAGCCGTCAGTAGAGGGTTCCGAAGTCCTGTCCCAGCGTGGAGGGATCACCGCCCCTCCCGAGCCGCGCCGAGACAAAAGCGAGCCCCAGGGTTCACATGAGATGCCATGAGCCGAAAGGAAGACTAGCGGTCGAGAACCAGGCCTGTCAGGGGGAAATTAAGTCATTTCATCGCTCCATTCCGACTGCAGGCTTGTCCTCGATGGGGAAATAAGGAGCCGCACTGCAGACGCCCCTCTGAGTGTCCCTGCACCTTCTCCAGGGGAACACACTCAAATCGTAGTGCCCTTCTTCCAGTCTGAAGAGTTTCACAGGAATCGTGTTCTCTTTTTAAAAACATAAGATTCAAAATACTCCATGAAATGTGTAGTAAAGATGAAAGTGGCCGGTTTAAAAGCTGCGAGCATGAACTGATGAGGATTTTCCAGGAAGCTACAGTAAAGATCAGTTTTACTACTTTGTGCTTTCTCTTCTCATCTTTCGGGTCCCACGGTAGGACAATCCTTGGCTGGGGATGGCAAAGGAAAGACAGAAAATTATCCATAAATCTTCATGCCAGCTACATCAGTTTGCACATTCTAAGAACTGTTTTTGCCGAGCTTGCTCTGGGGATCTATTCCCCAAGAAATAAAAGCGCCCCTGCTAAAACCAGTCCAGGAGCCAAACAGTTGTGTTAAAAAAAAAAAATCAAAAGTCATTCAGAGTTTACTGGGAAGTTTGTAGTTTCAAATTGGTAGATTTTCTTAGTAAATATGCTGTACTAACTGATGCTGAAAAGCATAAATGGTTACCGCTTAGTAGTAATTGCTTGTCCTATCTGCCTCAGTAGGAAGGGAATAACCTGAAGTTAAATTTATAATTCTTTTTTTGTGTGGAAAATTAGGTATTCTCTTAGTTCTTACATCACTTATTCATTCAAATTGGAGGATTAGAGTCGATTAGTATCACTCTTCTAGAAAACACAAATTCTACTCAATAACTGTCCTCGGGTCTTCTGTGGCTATACCTTCAGCTATAAAATTTTAGCTTATGTCACGATTAGGGGCGATTTGGAGTTATGTCTCCGCAAAGAAATAGTTCTCAATTCCGTGTTGGTCCAAAGACTTTAAATTCCAACTTGGCAGAAATGTGGGCAGAGGGAAAACTTGGGCTATGTTACCGTTGCTCACTGCTGGCCACTTGAGACCTACTGTGTGAGTTCAGTGACGTGAACTAAGTGTTTACTTTCTCTCAAGTTACACGTGCGGGCAGACTTCCCTTCACTGGATGGGAAAACAAAGGCAGAAACGCTGAGTGAACAAGCATGCAAAGACAAGCCCTGAGTCTTCACTAAGGAACCTTGTGCCATGGGGATGATGGAGTCCTCTTACAGTTTAAAGACGTTATGCTAAAACTCATTACAGATTTCTAGTAACGAGGGTCAATAAATAGAATTTGAAACAAACAGAAAGAGAAATATAAAGCAGGCCTCATAAAGGTCAAACATTTGCTTTCTAAGCTTGGCCCTCCCTCTGTATTCATTCTTGAGCACAATTGTTTGGGTTGACAGGGCTGCTGGCCCTTTTAGATACAATTCCTGTCCTGGCTGGTGTTGCTCAGTGGATTAAACACCAGCCTGCGAACCAAAGGGTTGCTAGTTTGATTCCCAGTCAGGGCACATGCCTGGGTTGTGGGCCAAGGTCCCTAGGAGAGGGTGTGTGAGAGGCAACCACAAATTGATGTTTCTCTCCCTCTCTATCTCCCTTCCTTCCCCTCTCTCTAAAAATAAATCAATAAAATCTTTTTAAAAAATACAGTTCTTGTCAGTTTTGTTCTTGCCTACTTAAGAAGCAAACTTCTTTTGCCCGCTCTGGCAAGTCACTGACACCGGTGTGTTCACTGTGCAGCACCGGCTTTCCATATGTAGTCATCACTCTGTACGTCTCACGGCAACCTCTGAGGGAGAAGTGATCGCCCTGTTTTGCAGAAGAAACTTGGGTACAGAGGCATGGGGTTCACCATGTAACCTCCATAAATTCAGACGCCCTGGCAGCCCCATAAACTCCAGTGTAGGTCCAGGTCCCGTCCCTGAGCTCCTCGCCTGCCCCTCCTTCCCCGCACTGGCCCAGCTGCCCCTCCTGGGGCTCCCGTCAGGGTGGGAGGGCAGGGAGCAGGTGGGGCAGGGCCAAGAGAAGTGGCCCAGGAAGGCAAAGACTTCGCTCGCTGTCTGAAGTTTGGAGTCACTTGTATTTTGCTACCTGCTACCTGTATATATTGTCAGAGCTTGTTCTCATTTTCTTTGTAACATACCCTTTCCTAACCCTCCGTCTCAACTTTGCTAAATAGCACTGCTTCACCAGATAAGGGGCAAAGCTGTCCTCCTTTGCATACACACAGGATTTCCCCAGAAAGAGAACTGGCACACCCGGGAAGCGGGTGGGAAGTGGCAAATGCTGCTATCGGCATCATGGTGGAAAGAGAGATTGGGGGAGGGGAAAGAGAGAGAGAGAGAAAGAACAGGGAGAAAAGATAGAAAAGGATAAAACACAGCAATCAGTGAGCACGTCTTAAAGGGAAGTTTATCTAGATAAACCTATGTGCTGATCTCTCCCCACTCCCCCCACCCCTAATTCCTGGAAAAGCTCTCCTTCGGTTATTAAAAGCAAAACATAAACCGTTTTTAACTCTGTGATTGCTTTCTTTTTGTCTTTTCTTTTTCTCTCCAGTTGCATCATGTATTTCAATCCTTCCATTCTTTCTATAGGTCCCATGGCCGACTACTCATATTATTTGGCCTCAGTACAAAATATACAGTTGTGGGGGGGGGGGTTTGCCTCAGTTCATTAAACTACAGAGAGTGGTTTATAGTTGGTAATTTGTTTAAAAAAAAACCATTGGCATTAAACCATAAATAAGCTGACTCATTGTCAGTAGAGAACAAATACATCTGTTCTGCACTCTGCCCCTTCCGACCTAAGTCCTGAGCAGGCATCAGATTGGATACTACGCCTAGTGCACACGCTCACACAAGTCTCTATTCCTTCCAGGTCCCTGTGTCAGACCTGCACTCAAAGAAACACACTGAACTATACTCCTACCCCCAAAACTACAG
>PVJI01009521.1:0-65060 GCA_004026765.1 Micronycteris hirsuta
ACACGCCCAGTTCCCCAAACCCTGTCCTAGCTGAACAAAACCCACCCTGGGCTCCACCCCTGCCCACCCTCTCTGGGAAGGAGGGGATCTACTTTGTTGGCCTGGGCAGCTGCACTCCTGGGTCTAACCAATACGGGCCCCGCCCCTCCGGTGCAGACCCGCCCCCAAAGTCCTACCCCGGAAATGGAGCACTGCCCCCAGGCCCCCTCCCCTGCAGAGCAGCCAGGTCCCCGCTCTCTCCAGTCCGGCCCTGATCTCCCCTCTCCCGACCCCTCCCGCGTCCCCACTTCGCAGCCTCCCGCGGCGCACCTTGCCCTCGCGGTAGTAGTAGCTGTGCTCTTTAGGATCTTGGCGTCGCGGTGGGACGTAGCCGAAGGTGGACTGCGCCGAAATGGGCGGCGCCCGGGGCTTGCACCGCAACGTGTCCGCGGTGATCTCCTCCTCCTCCTCGTCGTCGGACATGCCAGCGGCGTCCAGAGCCCCTGTGGCGGTCGCTCTGGGTCCTGCCTGCTGCTGGGAGCCCAGTGCTTAGCTGCCAGGTAGGCTGTCGCCTGGCAACCGCGGCCCCAAGACGCCGAGGGGCGGGGCGAACCAGAGGCCGGATAGACCCTCTCCCCTCCCTTCCTGCCCCTCGGCCACACCTCCTGTCCTTATTTGGTTGCGTGTCTGTGAAACGAGACACAGCTGCTAAAGCAGCGGCGTCAGGGTCCTGGGTGAGAGAGACCCGTGCGATCAGACTTTCCAACCTGCCTACCCGATACCATGCAGAATGGGTCCGTTCACTCAGACCATTCGTTGGGCAGCTGATGACCGCACACTTACTAAGTGCCAGCCAGCGCTGGAGATGCAGCCGTGAACCATGCAGGTCCACGTGGAGCTTAGAGACTGGTATAAGACAGGGACTAAATGTGAAAAAAAGACGGGTAACTTAGAAAGCGGTTTTAAGTCTAGAGAGCAGCGCCGCCAACAGAAACATTGTGAGAGCCATACAGGTAATTGAGAACTTCCTGTTAACCACACTAAGAAGGTAAACAGACACAGGTAACAGTGAATTGCAATAATATATTTATTTAACTCAGTGGGTTCAAAACATCATTTCAACATGTGGCTCTAGCCACATTCCCAGTGCTAGGTGGTCACATGTGGTTTTGGCCAGGGCAGGTGCAAACCTTCCATGAATTAAATCAGCATGATGTAACGAAGTCCTGCAAAAGTCAGCTGCTAAGGGTGTGAGCTCTAGAGACCCTCTGTGAACGTACTTATTGTCGTCTCTCTATCTGAATGCTGGTCCAATAGTCTGTTCGCTTGCTCGAATTCATTGAGCTGATAGTTGTGAGGGATGGATGTATAAACAAACATATTTATGAGTAGCAGAAAGAAAACAGCCTGTCTTGTATATCCAACGAATTTAAAGGGCATCAGTAGCTCAGGGTTATGAATGATGCTCCTGCAAGCCGGATAACCTGCCTGCACTGGTTTCCAAATCTCCTATCAGCGCTGATTGTCAGGGAGAATAATAGCAGGACCCTGGCTCCTGGAAGAAGGGAACCACTGCCTGTACTCCAAACCTCCTTAACCACATGGTGGGCATAGGCAGTGGTCCATGGTGGGATTACACATGCCTTCAGCTTATTGAATTCCCGGCAAAAAGGCACGACTGTCGTCAGATGATCTAGAAAGGGACCTTTTTGGTCGTCAGGTTTTTGCTGTAGGCTGGCTCGTTCAGTTGATGGAGTCCTTACGGTTAATTCCTTTAAGCTTCAAACTTATGAATCAAGACACATAAAGGTAATTAAATTTTGGGTTTGTTCATCTTGTTGATTTTGGAATACAAATGAATGTGATTTTAAGTGATGCCTAAAATAAAAACTCCCAATGCTGACAACTTTAGCAATGGGCACCACCACCCTACAGGCACCAGGACTCCTTAGAGGGCCCGCCCCAGGTTTGGGACAGGAAATGGTAAGATGAGCCTGGGACATCCTGTTCTGCCAAGACATTTTTAAAAATGTATTTGATGAGGTCTAAAGGACAAAGAGACCCATTTGAAGGGTATCACATTTAAGCATCAAAAAGATAGCAGTAATGGATTGAAGCATATCAAATATATAAAATTTCACAAGTTCGAAAATATCCGAAGGAAAAAATATTGATCAGAGCACCAACCAACTCTTTATTCTTAAAATTAATTCAAGAAAAGAAACATTTATCTTGTTTCCTTCTGTATAAACATTATTTAGAGTTTACAAGTAGTCGGCAGGGGAAACGTCTTCTTTATGGACTTATGGACAAATACAAGGTAATGAAAGTATAAGCAATGGTAGAATTAGGAAATAATTTTTTACACTTAGTAGAGCAATGGATCTAGGCAACAGTCATCGACAGATGCTAAAACCACCGAGTGAAAGGCTGCTGGGGACATTACAGTAGATGGATCGTGCTGGTAATGCAGAGCCCACTGACCAAGCTTAATGAGTATCACTGAGAGGGGACAACCAGACGCTGTGGTGTGAAAGCAAATACACAGCGCCACCTCCAAAGCATCTTTGTCAGGAAAGATTTAAGCTGAATCTAAGCAAGTCTCTGGGTCTACCTTTTAGTTTAACAGAAGATACTGAAGGTAGAGGAAGAAGTTAGATGACACCAAATCAATAATGTGAGACATTTTACAGGGCAATTGATCTACTTTCTCCAAAAGGAAAAGAAAGAAAAACCAGAAGAGGGAGGGGTGATTCACAGACAATTAAAAAATGATTTTTATTTATTTTTATTATCCACTAAGCTTTCATACTACCAACTCTGTTACAATTTTCTTGAACTGGGAACTTTATTCAGTTATCTTTCTACCCCTCCTGCCAAATCATCAATAAAATTCTGGGTTCCAACCCACCCCAAATTATTTTTGAGACAGCATAAGGAACCCAGGAAATGATTATAAGGAATAAGTACTATTTTTTTAATTGAAATAATGCCAGAATAGTTAAATTCAAAAAGAAAAAATGGGGTGGGAGGTGAGGGTGGGTGGGGAAGGGGAAAGAGGTGGTGGGAAAATGAACACAATTTTATTCGAACAACTATAAAAACATGATAAAGAAAAAAAGAAAAAGAAAAATATTGGCTATGGATGCATACTGAAGTATTTAGGATAAAAGTGTATGATAGCTTAGATATTTCTACAAGTAGTCCAATAAAAAAGGAAGTGAGAAGGAAAAGGAAAATAATTGATGAAACATGACTGGAAAATTTCAGTAATTTTTCATGCCGAATAAAGGACTCACATGGATTCATTATACTATTGTTTCTCCTCTTATGTGTTCAGAGTTTTCCATAATAAAAATGACAGTAGAGTTATTAAGAGGTTTTGTTTCTTGCAAACAACAGAACCCAAAATATCAGTTCAAGCCACAAACACTGCACTAAATGCCAGAAACTGTGGGAGGGCTGGAGGATGGTTGGTTGTTCTGCGGTGGAATTGCAAGTATATAAGGCCAACTTTCTTATGATGGAGCCCAACAGAACAACAAAAATTTAGGCATAAGGACTGTTGCGCCAAAGGAGAGGGCTCAGCAGAGGAACCCCAAGACAGCTAACCAGAGAGGGAGAAGGGCGGATTGGGGTGAAACTGGATGAACTGGGCTGCAGAGCCCGCAGCACGGCGAGTTTGTGTGTAAAAGGGTTAAGTTAGGCCTGTCCCAGGGAGCCAACTCTGGACCCCGTGGGATGGCATACCCAAACCCCCTTCTATGAAACTCTGCATCCAGTTGGAAATTGAGGCCACTTCTCTGTGTGAAAATGGCCCATGTGGCTCAGATACTGTAGACAGTAGAGGGATGTCCATTCTTATTGACAGGGTTTTTTTCCAGTCTACCACACTTACTATTTTAAATACTTACACTTACTTGTTCAGTTGCCCTCGGTGCAATGAGTCTGTGCTACTGTAATCATGTAAGTATTTGATGAACAGACTGAGAACTTTGGCTCTAGGACTTCAGGGTTTCTCAGCATGGTGCCCGTGTTGCTGACTGACAAAGCAGTTGCCACGGCTTTATGCGGAGCCCCCAGCAGTCGTAACCAGCAAGTCGGTCGTGCTCCTCCTTGCACGGCATGCCTGACATGCACACACACCACAAGTTGTAATGATGTTTAGTTGAGAATACAACCCGACATATGTGCCAATAATAATAGCCCACAAGTCCTGCTGAGCATTTACTGTTTCCCAGGTCCTGGCCAACAGTGTATGAGGTGTGTCTCATTCACTCTCCTACACTAAAGTGCTTAGGCTCTGAACGGGCCTGGGTACGTGGCCAGCCTGGGGAAGTCTCAGCCTTCGGAGGCTTCACCACCACCAGCCCAGTACTCCCCTCCCCAGGACTTATACACAGTCTTCCAGCAGGTGTAGCTTTTTAGAGGGAACTGTTTCTTGGGAGTCTATCAAATATACTGAATTCTGCCCCTCTCTGTTTTCTTTCATGTAACAGATGTTTACCAAGTCTCCATATGCACCCAGGTGTACAAAGATTCGGAAAGTAGGATCCTGGTCAAGGAACCCCCACTCCAGCAGCACCTCTTCATCTCACCATTGATCCCTCTGCTTAGACCGGGTTCAGCTCCTGCTCCTCCAGGCTGTCTGTCCGTCTGTCTGTCTGTCTCTCGGTCTCTCTCTGTCTCTCTCTTGCTCTCGCTCTCGCTCTCTGGCACACACAGTATTCATTTCCTAACCTTTGCTGCCCCTTAGTGGCAGGCCTGAAGAATATATATCACTGACTTCAGGGGTTATGCTTGTAAGTAAAAATTTTTTTCACCAATTTTTCTTTCTGTTTTACTTTTCTTTGCTTTCACTTTTGAAAAAAAAATACAGCAAGATTAAACCTGATCTGAAAACATTAATACACATTATCATGAACTTTCACACTGTACATGTAGTTCAACAAGCACCATCACATCACCTTTGCTTGTACAGGTAGAAGTTAAACTGTAACAACCTGAGAATGAGTTTACAAGGACTTGGCTTTACAATGCGACAGCCCTTGGCAAGCTCGCTCCAATGCGAGAAGTCAGCAGTCTTATTTATTAGCCTGAATTATTATTTATAATGTATACACGCACATCCTCAGGATTGGTGCCGGTCAGGTATCGCCTCGTTTCCTGGGATTACCCCAGGTGCTGGACGCTGGGTGCTCCGGCCATCGATGCCTGAAATGCTCTCCCACTCAGACCCTCCTTCCTTCCTCCTAAAATTCAGCTCACAAGTCACCTCGAGAGGCCTCCCACACTCCCCAGGCAGGCCTGGTCTCCTGCATTCCCAGAGTCTCGCTCATGCTTCAGGAGCTGGCTCATCACTGTCATCATCTGCCTGACCTCTAACCCCTCAGGGCAGGGGCTCTTGTCTGCTTCCCTCCGCAGCTCTAGCATTTATTGGGCGCCCAGCATCGTCAGAGCTCCTTAGGAAGCATTTGTTGAATGAAAAGGTGGGTAGGGGAGAGCCAAGCAGGGCAAAGGCTCAACAGAGGATGTAACCGAAGTGCAGAGGGAGGAGTCTGATTCCAACTAGAGCAACAGGAAAAAAGGTCGTGATGGATGAGAGAAAGCTGGAAAAATTGACAAGGTGGAGGAAGAACATTAGGCTGTGCTCTTCCCTATCATTTATATAATTTGTAAGACTGTCATTACCTCTGTGTGGCTATTTGGTCAAGGCTCTCTCCTCTCTGTAAACTGTAAACGTTTGCTTCACAGCTCAGGGCTGTGTCACACCCACGGATGAGCTGCCGGGAGAGGCACCGTGCACTGAGGCTGGCCTAGAGGCCGGGGAGTGAATGGCCAGGTCACCTGGGCACAGGGAGCATCAGAATCCACAGCACCTCTGTCCCCTTAAATCTCCATTTGCTCCCATGTCTCCTCTCTGTCACCAGACGCATAAACTTTAAAGAATGATCTTAGAGCTCATCTGGCCTCCGTCTGCTGTTCTAAAGATAAATTGACTCAAAAAGGTTAAGTGAAGTATATGGCATGATGGGGTGAAACTTCAGACCCTCTAGTGCTAGCTAACGTAGTCTGTGCTTATTCTGTGTAGACAGCTTTGTAACGGTTTTACATTTATGAACTGACTTAATTTTCATTTCGATCTGTTACAGGTTGAATTGTGTCCCCTTCCAAAAAAAAATGCTACATTGAAGTCTTAACCTCCAGTACCCGTGAATGTGACCTTTTTGGACACAGGGTCTTTGCAGATTTAATCAAGGTAAGATGAGGTTGTAGGGCAGGTTCCAATCCCATGTGGCTGGCTTTAAGACGGGCGCAGGCATGCGCGCGCACACATGCACACACACACGCAC
This sequence comes from Micronycteris hirsuta, assembly GCA_004026765.1. Lineage (NCBI taxonomy): Eukaryota > Metazoa > Chordata > Mammalia > Chiroptera > Phyllostomidae > Micronycteris > Micronycteris hirsuta. The sequence continues at coordinate 6,333 of PVJI01009521.1, forward strand.
ACAAAGGGAAGATGGCCATGTGAACATGGAGGCCATTGGAGTGATGCTGTCACAACCTGAGGAATGCCTGGGGCCACAAAACCAGGAAGAGGCAATGACGAACCCTCTCCTAGAGGCTTCAGCGGGCACACGGCCCTGTAGACACCTTGATTATGGACTTCTACTCCCCCGAACTTGGGAGAAAATAAATTTGTGTTACTTTGAGCCACCCAGCTTGTGGCACTTTGTTGGTGGCTGTCCCTGGAAACTATTTATGACTCCATTATTGTTTATGAGTACTCTGAGGAAACAGGCCCCAGGTCACTCGGCAAGTGGTGAAGCTGGAACTCAAATCAGAGTAGATTCTCAGCCACTCAAGTCTGTTGCTTCTCCAGACCAGCTTTAAGATGCACTCACCACGTGTGAGGCATGAAATGCTAGGCAGGACATTCATCCTCTCTGAGCTGACGGAGGTTAACACTTCAATCCAAAATCCCCAAGACTGACCAGTGTTAGGCCCAAGTGCTCAGCATGGGTGCAGGCTGTCTCCTTGCTCAAGGTCGCAGAGCTGTCTCTTTGCTCAAGGTCGCAGAACCAGCTGCTGGGAGAATTCCCTGGTCCAAACCCAGAACTCTTGAGGCCTGCCTCCTCCCAAAAAACCTACATAACCCTAATGTTTTTTCATGTCTTTATATACCTTCACTAAAAATAAAAAAGCTCCCATATTTTCTTATTAACTAAAGGGTTATTTCTACATAATTCTATAGTTACATTTATATCCAAAGGACTCTAGTCTGTTTTTCTCACTCCTCCTCCTTACCATATTTTACTTTCTCTAAAAAAATATAAAAGGATGTGAGACAAAATTTCTCTTATGTTTTTTAGAAGAGGAAACAGAGGTCTCTAAAGAACACAATTGCAGTTAGCAAGTAACTATTACAAGAAAAAGATTTAAAAATAGCAACTTACTCATTACATATTTTTATTATACTTGATTAATTCTGTTTATTGTATAAAAGTATATATATTATTATTCAATAAAAATTACAATTAATTTTAATTTATCACCAACAATTGTATACATGGTATAAGGAAAACTACAGACCCTTTCCAGATCCCCAGTCCATAAAAAATTAGCTACTTTACAGGTTACACTCTTTTTCTTATGCTGAGTCACATGAAAACACACATTCTTTCACAACATGAGTTCTGAAAGCCGTATTCCTTCTTGTTACCAACGGACATCAGGGGTTTGGGAAAACAGTTTCCTTTGTAGATATTCCACCAATTCGAATCTTGATTTTAGCATTTCAATCTCATAATAGGGTACCTGCAAAGGGAGGAAAATAAAATTCATCGTACTCCTTCAGAATCTGAATCCCTTGGGTGTTTCGGTCACCCGTCTCTCCTGCCCTCCCCCCACGGCGGAATGGCAGAATGGAAGCTCCTCGAGCTTCCATCCTGTAGCTGTTCACATGAGCAATAATCAAACAAGCTTACTCATCCTGTAGCCCAGTGCCTACAACAGCACCAGGTGCTCTGCTTTGTACTCAGTAAGTACAAAGCAGAACATGTAAAGAAAATTGGGGCTCTGGTATTGTCAGATTAGGGTTAGAGGTGAACTTGACCTAGGAGCTGATGAATGACCACAATCAGATATTCAGAGTAGCAGAGACCAAAGAGGTGGTGGGAGCAGCTAGACTAGGTGAGAAGGGCCAGAGGGAATGGAAGGGGGTCGAGGGAAAGGGAAGCAACCACTGAGCTCAGAGCAGAGTGCCTGGCAGCCAGTGGACCATGGAAGCCTCGAATGTTGAGACGTCCACGAGCTCTGATCTATCCTATAAGCAATAAACAGTGAGGACTTCTGAACACACTGGTACGATTACTTTTAGGAAAATTAATTTGGTGATGAACAAAGTGGAGTGGAAAAAAGTAACCAGACAGGAAAGCAGAGGGCAGACTGGTGGACAGTTCGAGAACTGGAGAAGCTCCACATTGACTCCCTGCGGCTCCCCACATAAACCTTCTTATGTGACTGACGGTGTAAAAACATGTAAGCCTGAAACTTTAAGTGGTGACAAAGACACTGGTTCTAATGTGCTATCCTGCCCATTTTCATTCATTAAATCAAGGGGATCTTAAAACAGATATGCCAATGACTTTGTAATTGAATACCCAATAAAATATACAGATGATGTATTATAGAATTGCACATTTGAAACCTATATAATTTTATTAAACGATGTCACCCCAATAAATTCAATTAAAATTTAAAAAATGCCCCTGACCTTAAAAAAGTAAATAAATAAAATAAAAGAAATTTAAGCCTAATTAAGTTGGCACTTAAATTAGATTAAGATTCTTGGTCCTTTGGGCTAGCAGACCATTTAGTGACCTGGTAAAAGCAAATATGAATACGAAATTGCTTTGGGGAAAAATAAAAGATGAAAGCATACCTGAACAACTTGATAACCAAGTAAGCGTAGGTGTCTTTGTTTAATAGCTTCCTTTCCCAGTAAATGTTTACTATTCAAACAGAATCTTTGTGGACCATCAATACACAGCGCTATTCTGAAAAACAAATCACAGAGAAAGAAAGTCAATTTTTAAGACGACACAAAATATTTATATATTTTTAACTGCCAGAGTTCATTGGGATTTGCTTATTCCTTTTTGCCAGTGTTATATTCGAGTGAATAATGGATGCGTTATCCTTTAATCTGTGGAGAAAGCATTCACTTTAATTAATATTGAGGTTCATAAAATGTAACACATAATTTCTAAAACTGATATGCTGCAAAGTAGCATTTTAATTTCCAGAGTGTTTATTTTTTTCACTTTCTTAAGAAAACAATCATTGTATATTTATCTCAACAAGACTTGTAACATTAACCATGACAGTTTTCTTTACCTTTTATGTACGTCTTCATCAAATGTAAATGGTAATACAAATCCTTCTTCATCTAATTTAATTTCAACATCTGGTGAGAGAAGAAAGGAAAAATTCTTCGTGTGACAACCCCACAAACACTATCTTCCTTTCCTCCTTGTTCTGTTTTCAATTCTTCCACACTGCATTTACCAACTGGCTGAAGGCTGCAAAGTAATGACCACACCAGACAATGGTGAGAATTCCAGTTTAACCAGGTCTATGATCAACCAAGTCAGCCTTAACCTAAGAAGGCTCAACTGCACAAAAACAAGGAGTGGTTTCTCAGGTTATATGAAATATAACAAGGAACATGCACACAACCGAATCCTTCAATCCAAACAGTGAAGAAAATCCTCAAGTTAAGCAAAGTTAGACACCTAGCACATTGGACCTCTCATCACCAGAGCTCCCAAAGTCACCAGGATAGGTAAAGCGTCACGCACCCCAACATGTCGCCCAGAGCATGGACATACCCCTCCTTCCCCTCTGATGTCGGTCATCCCTTCTGCAAAAGAATCCCATAAAAGAGGGGAGTGGGATGTGACCACCTGGGGCCTAGAAAATACTGTCCTCTTTGAGCTGATTTGATTTTACTCATCAGCTGTAAAAACGCTAAGGGCAGGAGGACGCACGCCCTCTGGTCCGCGCTGTCCAGGACTTTCATGACGGACATGTTTATATCGCTGTTGTCCAATGTGGCAGCCACGAGCCACTGTGGCTACTGAACAATGGGAAATATGGCTAATATGACTTAGGAACTGAACTCTGAACTTTTTTAAAGTTTACGTATTTTAAATGTAAACAGCCATGTGTACCAGAGTACTAAGCACTGGCCTAGAGTATAACAGCAGCTAACAACTACTAAGCACCTACTGTCCTCCAGGTATTATTCCACGTTATCTCATATAGTCCTTACGTCTTTGAGGTCACTACTCCCTCATTTTACTGAAAGCAGCGAGCAGAAAAGGCTAAAAACTCTGCCCAAAGTCATTGTGCCACTACCTGGCTAACACATGGAGACTCCGTCTACCCCAGACAATCTGGACCCAAGCCCACTGCACGCCCTTGTTCCATTCACCTTGAGGGAAGGGCCAGGTCCATTTTGTATTTCCAGCCCTCCTATGTCTACTCAGTCCCAAATATTCCAAACGAGAACGCAGCCTGAGGTGTAGTAAACAACAACAAAATTCCCTATTACTCACCTATGGTGTAATAGTAGGGTGTTAATACTTTTGAAGCAAAGTACAATCTTGCTCCTAAAAGGTCGATTAGTCCGATCATCACATATTTATAGAGCTGAAAATCCACAGGTGTCTCCAGGGAACAGCACGGAGTAAGAAATGATTTCACTTGATACTTAGGAAGACGTTTTGGACCCTACAAATCGTATGTGAAAATATGAGGGAAAAAAAAGATACAAAACTAACCAGATAATAAAATGAACATAAAATACACATGAGTATAAAAGTCTGATCAAATTACTTTATAGGCATGTATGATACTTTTCCAGGATTTAGGGCAAATATTTTTCTCAAAACGACAATGCAAAATATTCTTGTTAATAGTTCAAGTGCAATAGTTCAAAATACTTTTAAAATATGTTTTAAAAGTAGTCACTGATCACCTCACAGAGAGAGAGACAAGGAGGGAGGAAGGGGGGGAGGGAGGGAACGAGATTATGACATCTCGAAAAACATCTTTGAATCTTTGGAATTCTCAGAATTGTTTCAAGGGCCTTAAGAACACTCAGCTGAAGTTTTAATACTGAAACATGCAAAAGCGGTGACGTTTCAATTCAGTAAGAAAAGAACAGCTGTGTAATAAACGGTGCTAGCATTTTGGTTATCCCCCCTTGAAAACAGCTAGGTTAACATTCTACCACACAACACAGATGATCAATTCCAGATGGATTAAAAATCTAAATAGAGTGAGGAAAACAGTATTTTAAAAAGTTAGGAAAACATTTATATTAGCTCAGGAGTGGTAAAATAGTCGTTAAGCAAGATAGGAAACCTAGAAGCTATATTTAACTACAGAAAACTTAAAAATTTCTATAGAGCAAAGAGGCACTGTAAACATTAAACCAAAAAAATTTAAAACTAACAACCAGAAGAGTATATATGCAACACACATAATAGCTAAAATCTCTATTTTCCTGTGAGTTTTATGAGGGGAAAAGAAAAGCAACCTGCCCTGGCTGCTGTGGCTCAGTGGACTGAGTGCCAGCTTGTGAACCAAAGGGTCACCGGTTCGATTCCCCATCTGGACACACGCCTGGGTTGCAGGCCAGGTTCCCAGTTGGAGGATTGTAAGAAGCAATCACACACTGATGTTTCTCTCCCTCTCTTTCTCCCTCCCTTCCCCTCTCTCTAAAATTGAATAAATAAAAATTTTAAAACAAAACAACAAAAAAACCCAACCTAATAATTACCCAATATTAGTTAGGGGGTAAAAAAACAGTTTATAGCAAACATAAATGACCGAGAAACATTTGAAAACAAGCTCAACTTCATTATTACTCATTAAAATACAATTTTAAAATGTGAGCTGAAACTCTTTTTCAGAGTCGAATGAAAAATTAAAGGGATGAGGTCACGCTGCAACGAAGTGGGGGAGGCGGGGCCATCTCCACTCATCGCTGGGGAAATGCGGTGTCCACAACTATCAGCGAAAAGGGTCAGTATCTACTGAAAATTAGTCCAGTAATTCCACCTTTAGCAATCTATAGTCTCTAGATTAAAAAAGCACGAAGGCTCCACTATGAAAGGATATAAAAGGATATTTACTATAGCATTGCTGATCGTGATGAACACTGGAAAACACCTGAAAGTCCGGCAATGGTGGAATGGGAGGATAAACACCAGGAACTACGATGCCATTCTTAAAAAGAATGTGCTTTATGTATTGCCCTGAGGAATGTCCATGATGTACTGCCATAAAAGCAAATTGTACTTTGCCCCATTCCATGAAGAGACAAAGTAGAGAGTGTTTATGTATTTCTGTACATTTGGACATAAAAATTGCTGTTATATTACTGTTCTCCTTCAGGGACAGTAGGAGGTTACCGCTAACTATTATTTTTATTCTTTTTTTTTTAATTTTTAAAATTTTAAATTACTTTATTGTTGTTCAATTACAGTTGTCTGCATCCTCTCCCCTCCCCTCCCCCCACCCCCTCCAAACCCACCTCCCTCCCCTGCTTCCACCCTCCCCTATTATTTTTATTCTTGGTACTAATAATGGTATCTTCTATACTTTTACCTTATACCCAAATGAGCTGAGCTTAAACGTGGTTCAACCAAGTACAAAGGGCCAGGCAGGGATGAGTACACCTGAAGATGCTGCTTCTAATTTTAAACCAAGTGCGGAATAACACTATGCAAATCAATCTTCAGAGGACTTGATGGGACACACAAACTCAACCTTACTGAATTCCAACAGATGAGAGCCATGGCTTAAAAAGGTGCTCAGGATGATTTAGGATGTGTTCAGTCCAGAATCACACAGTCATACCCAGCAGCTATGGGGCTAACACTCTCAGTGTGGCTCTCCAGGAGTTGGAGAGTCAAACCCTGCAGCACTGGATAAAACCTTCCAAGAAATCTTACACAGCAGGAAACGGGTCCTTCAAAGACAAGAAAACAGGAGTAGGGTCGATTTATCAAAGACATGGCTATCTGGTGGCCACTAACTCCAAGTAAATGAAAAGTTCTGCTTTTTAATAAGGTTAAGGCAGATCAAAAGAGAGCTGAAAAAGTGTCATGGTGTTGGGGGAAGGGAATAATATAAAGGAAACTGCCCTCACAGAGAAATAAAGCAATACAGCTCATGTTTTACCTTATAGAAAGGGCACTCTAGGAGTGAGGTTAACACCAGCTGGGTCAGTTGTGCTAGGCTTACTCTGTCCAAATATGATTCCTCACCTGAAATAAAAAGCATCCCAGTCGTAGTATGTAATGAGAGAAAAGAATATTAAGAATATACAACATTCATTTATTCACTCCAATACGGTACTCTTAAATGACACTATGAAAAGAACATGTTAGAATGAATTATGCCTTCTTGCTTACCACCAATGTAATCTCATTTTGACTTCCAAGAACTGAAGCTCCTAACTACGGAATATATAATTAAGAGGGACAAAATATGTTAGTTGTATTAGTGGAACCTTCTTAGAAATTGAAATTTTTTACATACTTGGTGGCCTTCAATTAAGATGAATATCGTCCTTTCAAAAAAAAAAAACAAGAGTTCTACAATTGCTTTCACAAAGACTCCAACTTGCTGCTGTGACTGTGACCATTGCCATCATCACAGCCCCCCAAGGACATGGTTTCTCAGCCAGGGTGGCAGAGTCTATTTACCCAAAACTGTTTTCTCACTCAATGTAATCTTCTAGCTTTTTTTTTTTTTTTTTTTTTTTTTGTATTCATATACCAGATACTGTTTTAAAGCTGTCAACATAGAAGGGACGCTGATTTTCTTTTATGAACAATAGCTGAATGTCTCCAGAGTGTTGGCTTCTGGGAAAGGGGTAAATATTCTATATTTCATCTATTCATTCATTCATTCCAAACAAGCTATCCTCCTTACGCCCCCCTCGTTCTTCCTTGTTATAGCATTCTTTAATTCTGCATTTACACCACCAACTGTAACTTCCGATGTCTCCTTTAGCTTATTATGGAAGAAAAAATAAAGGTGAAGCATTACTGAATGTAAAAGGTGCATATGTAACTTGAAAACACCACAAGATCAAAGACTAATTTTTCCACTCTTAGAAGTTATAACCAACTCACCTTGCAGCTGTTGAAGAAAATAAGGGCTGAATATTTTTGCCATAAAGTTGACTGGATGGCATTCAATAAGCGAACACGAATGGAGAAGTTTCAATAGTGTTTTTGGAGGAAAAGAACTGAAATGAGTGAATAATATATCTTCTAGCTTTCTAAATAAAGTAGATGCATTTGGAGGCAAATAATTGAGTTTTCCGAATGGTTCGATCAACTCAGAAATCTGACAAGGTGAAAATTTTTCTGAATGGCAAACAAAAGCTTCTGCCACTGCATTTAGGATAGGTTTTGAAAGGATCCGTTTTCTACTGCAGTACCCCATGACTTTGCTGAGAACCTCAGGCTCCAGAGTGAGACACAGTGACACTGTGCTGCTCCAGGGCTTTTATAAAAAATCTGTCATGGTGCCCAAAGTATATGAAAGCATCTAAGACTTTCCCGAGTTCTTCATTAGTGAAATTAGGGATATGCCTCACAGCATATTTACCCAATTTTATAACCAGAGGAAGTGCCTGAGTTTGATCGAGAACCACCAGGGCAGTGAGCATTTGGCTTATCAATTTAGGACTCAGGTTGGAAACTATTGACAGAGAAAAGCTGTTTATCTTATTTAGAAATGTCTGGTGCTGGTCTACTTTTTCAGTACATGTCTGCAGTATTCTATAAAGGGACGCGATATCCTCGGGGGTAAATTCTTCCAACTTTTCACCTTGCAGTTGATGTATAATCAGGTCTAGTGTCTTACAACCTGGACCTTGAAGTTTAAGCAGACTTTCTGCAAGAACACAAAGACTGCTGACTTCCAGGCTCCCCCTTTTGAGACGATGTTGGCATTCTGCTACCAGATTCAGTAACAAGCTACTTTGGGGGTCCACGGGCAACAGGGTCAGAGCTTGCAAAGCAGTCACCAAACCAGTGTTGGACAGATTTGAGGGTTCCTGTTCAAATTGAACACATAAAGCTTGAAAGACGGGATTCTCTAGTATTTCCTTTGGCAGGCTTTGATCACCATCTTTTTTTCCCACTTCACAAATCCTTTGTAAGGCTCCTGCTGCCATAGTATCGGGCAAAGATTGCAGTGTGCTTATAAAACTTAGCACTTCTTCAGATGAAGTGAAGTTGTTCAGTCTCCTGTAAAATATCTGCTCATCCATCGTTTTGAGATTTTGTTCAAAACTGTCCCAATCGTGTACTTGAGAGAACACTGGCTCACCAACTGGATGAAGGTCATTTCCATTTTCTGAATGGAACTTTTTACAATAGGCATGATGGAACCTGACCCTGAAAGGCCCCGGTTGTAGTGAGCAGAACCATGGGCACAGACGCTCCTTGACTGCCTTGTGAACGTGATTTACAGGTGGATTTTTCAGAGCAGCCAGAGCTCCATGTATCCGAAAATCAGATAAGTGACAAAGGTTCCTCCGCAAGGTAATTAAAGCCATGCCATCAGATTCTCAACTCAATTTATATCTAAGAATAAAAAACAGGGTCAAATATATTGAGAACATGACTCATTCGACAACATCAATACTTATGAAACTAAATACCCAAAATAAGTGATTAATAAACATTTCCCACCGAAACATAAGTAGCAAAAAAGGGCAGAGCTGATGCATCCTAAAGCTTAGAATAATGGCTGGTACCTAACAATAATAATCGCTATCATTTGCCAGGCACTGTTGTGCTTTATGTATACTAAATTAATGCTCCTATCAGCCCAATGAACAAAGCACTTTTATCATCATTTCACAGATGAAGACACTAAAGCACAAAGAAGTGATTTTATCCAGTTTACACAGCTAAATGAGTGGCAGAGTTGGGATTCAAAGACAGGAAGTCTAGACACGAACCAACTTGCGTTCTGTGAGTTGCTTGATGGAAAGAACTGCGTTTAGTTAAATGTGTTTTCCACCGGAGACTAGGAATCCCCGAATGCGGAAGGCCCACCACAGTTAAGTTTTAGAGGAGCCAAAAGTTATACCAAATTTTCCACGCGGGGCGAGAGAGGAGGGGAGGTGTCAGTGCCCCCAACGCTTACGTTGTTCAAAGATTAAACTGTACTCAAAAAGGAAAAGGGTCAAGTCGCCAAACTTTCTATAGGTCGACGTAAAGCAAAGATTTTCTTTTAAGTGCGTAAAAGCCCCAGAGGTTTTGGCTTCCCCTCGGGGCTATGACTGAGGAAGAAAAGGGTCTGGCTTCGCAAAGGTCGAAGAAAAAAAAATGAATTAAAAAAAATTAAAACAATGCAGGCCTATAAGGGGGTAAGGTGGAGAGACTGTCCAGATCCAAACACCTGGCTGTGAGATTTAGGAAAACAAATGTGCAGGGCAGAGGGGCGGAGGTCGCGCGTCCTTCTTAGAACGAAAGCACCCCAAGAGCCGGGCGCCCCCAAACCCGGGACCGGGGACATGCGCTCAAGCACTGGGCGGGTGCAGCTGCCCGAGAAGAGGTGTGCACGCCCAGGCAGCACTGGCAGTTTAAGCGACGCTACGGGCCCAGAAGCCCAAGCTCTGAGACCAAACGGAGACCTACCGATCTCTGTCCGCCGAGGTTCCAAGAAGATCCTGGAGGCACCAGCGCCTCGTGGGCCGCCGTATGCAGCGCCGCTGCGGAGCCGAGCAACATAGCGCACGCGCGGGATGCCGCGCCTCCGTCCGGCGCGCTGCGATTGGCCCAGCTCCCATCAAACTTCCTACGGGTAGTGCTTTAGAGCGCCGAACGCGCGGGCCTTGACAGTGTGCGCAGGCGCTAGGGGAAAACCGGTAGTGCCAGTGTCTTCTCGGGCGTCCCTTGTGGGTTCCCGCGGGTGAGTGGTCTGTAACAGGTGCACCCCTGTTTGGGCCGCACGCTCACCCCCGGCGGAGGGGTGGTGGCTTCAGGTCGGCGAGGGCACAGACCTCTGCGCCCTGGCGTTCCTACCCCGGTGCGCGCTCTGGGACGTCACAGCCCGGTGGCGCTGAGCTGCGCGCCAAAGACGGGCTCCCGGGATCGCTGGCCCGGCGTTTGCACTAGAGGAGCTAATTCCGTCGGAATCTTTGTTCTGAAACCCTTTCTAGTCGGCGGTAAAGGGCACTGGAAGCGCGGGGACCCGGGGTGGGTGTTGGGAACTGGCGCTGGAGACTCCTGAGTGTTTGGAACACGGACCTGGCCAGATGTGTGGTCTTGGTCCACCGCGTCTCTGCCTGACCTTTCTCTGCGGGTGCGGGGGATCCGCCTCTGAGAGACGTAGGGTGCATTACCTGCTTTATAAGGTAGTTGTAGGACGAAGAGGTTCAGTTTGTTCTCTGAAGCGCCTATACCTGTGCGTGCCTCTTAAAGTGTTCCAGATGGTTAGCTATAATAATAATAATTGGTGGCGTTTCTGTCATTACACTTTCAGAGTTCTCAGCGGGCCCTAAATGTGTAGTGTCTTTATGTATACTCCTTTACACGTTCCTTTATTCTGTTAATTTATTGACCTGTATGCCAGGAGCTGTTCTGTTCCGTAAGCAGATTCCATGATTATTGACATGTTCCCTAACAGGATTCTTTTATTTTATCTTTTTAAATTTCTTTGTTGCTTAATTTGCCCTAAGATGTAACTGGCCAAGAGGAGCATAAAAATATGGGTGGTTCACATACCAAAGGCAAGGTTTTGATTTGGGATTCAGTTTACATTTTACCCTACGTACTGACAGTCCGTCGGGTGTAGACACTGAATGAGTGTGAGAAGTCTGTGAGTGTCCTTTATTTTACTACTGGTTTCTTTTCAGGAAAAGTATATGTTCTAATAAAGAGATTGAGTGGGTTAGAAATATTTACTTCCCATCTATACATAATAAAGTACATATACACTGCACTTACATATATTGAGCCAAATAGTAAAAAAGTGCTCGATAAAGTTTATTTCTAGTTTATTTAGCATTAGAATCAAGTACTAACCATGACGACTACAATTTTAGTGGAATTTTTACTTTTCCCTTTTTTTCCGGAAGAGGAAACAAAAAGGTGTCAGTTATTGAGCACTGCTGTGTCTCAGCCAGAGCTCAGGTGCTGTGTTTCTGGCAGTCTGACAGCACTCTGATCACCCCGCTGCGGGGCGAGGGAGTGGAGGCACGGGTCCATCGGTCGCTTGCCTGCCCTTCTGCGGTTGTGAGTGAGCCACCCTGGATTGAGGCCCAGGTAGTCCGACCCCAGAATGGTTTTTGAATCATGGATTCGAGCTTCATTTCACCTCCTAGTTTGATACATTCTCTTTTTATGACTCCTTGAGAATTAATGGTAACAAGAAAATTCAGGGAAATGTATTTCATATTTTGTGTGGATAGTGTTGGAGTCTTCTTTTTTTTTTTTTTTTTTTTTTGGAAGAATATGAGGGAGAATCAATACCTGCAGGTCGTTACTGCTTTAGAAAGAAAACTCCTTTTCCCCTTGTTCATTTTTCAGTGTAACTGTTCTGGCTGTAACAAGCCTACGCTGGGAGGCGATGAGAAGGTTTTTGCTGCTCTATGCCACACAGCAAGGACAGGCAAAAGCCATAGCAGAAGAAATACTGGAAAAGGCCGTTGCACATGGATTTTCTGCAGACCTTCACTGTATTAGTGAATCAGATAAGGTAATGGCTGTTACTCCTGTGCCTTTTACTGTTTTATGCTTTGAAGATATTTTGTTTGGGAGTGATGTTAAGCAACAAAGTAGGGCTTTAAACGCCACCGTGATCTTTGTTTTTTTAATACTCAGGAATTTATTTTAAAGTGTTTTAAGATTCTTGCCAGCTCTTCTTTTTTTTTTTTTTTTTAACATTTGAGTATCCATTTGAATTAGACTGAACTGTCTCAAAAACTTAAACAAGTTATAACTCAACCCACATGAAACTAGTGGTCTTTGCCTTGTTTGTCTCACCAGGTGGCTGTGAGAGCAAATGAGATGTATGTGTTCGCTAGCGTAGGTGTGCTTTCCACTTCAGAACCCCAGCACCCCATTTGTGTTTCTCCAAATGAAAACGTCGCCATTTGTGTCAAAGTTCCGTCCAGTGAAGGTGCATGCACTTCTTTTGTGAAGTAGAATTTAAAGTGGAAGCCTAAGGATCTGGAGAAGACTGAGGTTCTTCAGGTCCGGGACGACTTGCTTGTGCATTCAGTCTCTGCAGAAGTCTGTCCCTTAGGATAAATAAGATCTTAAGAGATCCATGTTCTTCTTACAGTTCTGTTGAGACCTCCAGGTTTTACTGTTTTATATAAATCAGGTTGTAGCAACTAGCAGGGTCTTTGGTTCAAGCATAAGCTGAGGCCCCATCCGCTAAGCAGTCAGATTCAGCTCAGCGCTTCAAAAACCACCCTGCTAGTACACTCGCACTCAAGTTCACATCTCCTCTGGGCTTTGCCCACATCTTTAGCTCAAAAGACTAGACTGTCGGCAGGACATTTGAATTATAAACTGAGCTCATATGAGGAGAACCAGCTAGTTCCTTTATACACCAGGGACAAGGGAACCACCTAACAAGGAGAGTCCTGAAGGACACCACCAGGTGGTAAGGTTCTGTAATCCTGTAGTAACTTCAAAGTAAACTTGTGGGTACCACATGATGGAATACAACCTGAATCTGTTACCAAAACAGGGATATCATATAACTAACCCTGATTTGGCCCCTTGGGTCACCTCACCGCCTAGGTCAGCAGCTATTTCAAAGTTAGGCGAATAGTTTATGTTTTCAATACCATGTTAGTAACATTGTTTGCTCTCTCCAGCTGGATGGTTTCTCCAGTTTTTGATCCAGTTTTAAACAGAGCTCTACTTCCTACATCATAAAGTCATTTTTAAGGTGTAGTTACTTTAACAAACCTCATAGAGTTGAATGTACAACTTGTGAAGTGCCCTGTAAGCATGGAATCTCCTGGTAAAATGTTAGCTCGAATCTTTATCAATTACATCAGCATGAGCCAGACTAGATGACACTGAGGAGCAGTGGAGCTCATGGGATTGTAAATAGAGACAATGAAGTGTTCCACTTAAAATATTTAAATTCAGGTGAAAATTAGAAGAAAGAAGCTTGATTTTGAGGCTTGGAAACACTGAGGATCTCAATTTATCACTCCTGATGTTCTCAGCCCTGAGGGAGCGATAGCCAAGTTCCCCGATAGCTGAGGGGTAACAGTTTCCCTTCCCGAGTTGAAAACGCTCTGCCTGCCTCTCTGCCTGTATGCCGTGCGCGGCGCTCGCGACTGGTTCAGGGCAGGAAGCTAAGCTGATTCTGTGAAGTCGAAACGACAGGGAGCAGTAGGTCCCTGACACGACGTTCTTCTTTCGTAGTACGATCTGAAAACTGAAACCGCGCCTCTCGTCGTGGTCGTTTCCACCACTGGCAGCGGAGACCCCCCTGACAGCGCCCGCAAGTTTGTGAAGGAAATACAGGACCAGACGCTGCCGGCTGATTTCTTTGCTCACCTGCGGTACGGATTATTAGGTATGTACCATATATCCTTCTCCTAGTGTGCTCTTACTACTGGCTGTAATCGTGGTATCTGAATGCATCTTTTAAAACCGTAGTATGTAGTGGGGCAAAAGTAGGTTTAGTTTCACCTGTGGAAGTAATACAATAATTAATAAATAATTCAAGAATAAACTCTGTTTCACATATGCACAACTGTAAACCTACTTTTGCCCCACCCTGCACATAATTGTATGGGTTTTGTCCTTTTTGGTTTTTTTATATAAACATACGTGTGATATTTCATTGTAAATTGTGTGCTTTGTTCCATGAAGGCTTCAGCACAGCACCACCTCTGCAGAGCCCCTGAGTAGCATTCTTAACTCCCAGTGCAGGCCCGATTCAGCCACGACACGTTTTCAGACTGGCAGTGGCTCTCCGCAGACCTGCTAACACGGAACTGCTGAAGGAGCAGCCCTGCATGCTGTGCGGTTTTTTAACAAATCTCCCAGGTGGATCTGATATCCTCCCTAAGAACCAGTTGTCTAGGATGGTGGTTTTGCACTTGCAAAATCATTTTATTGGTATAAATTATACACATGAATAAAATACCTTGAGCTTGTCATATAAGTGAATATTTGTGAAATGTCTTAAAAAGAGTAGTATTTTGATTTTTTACAGGTGTCAAAGTGTATACTCTCTAAAACTCAGACATTGAAAGCTAATACATAGATGTAAATTAAAGAAATCAAAAAACAAATATCCATAAATTCTCATTCCAGTCAATTATATACATTAATCTGGGCACAGGGGAGAAGCAGCCTCGGCCTCTCTGTTCTCACTGTGCATGTTGGTGGGGTTGCCAAGGTCACTGACCGTGTTGGAACACACATTCCTGCACCAGGAAGGGAGACCTTCCCCATGGGAGAAAGTAGAAACCATACCCAAGGCCTAACATATAATTTATACAAATGATTTATTAGTTTGCTCTATTACTGTAATTATGATGTGCAATTGCATACATTGAACGTAAATTGCTCTATTGAGTCAAGTGCAGATTTGACATAGGTACATGCAGTAGGACCCCCGTCACCTGGATGGTGTCCTTGTGTTAGCGAGTGTCCTGTCACCTTGTGTACTTCCAAACACTTACCCTGCGGGGCTGAAACGGCTGGGCCCCCGGGGTACTTGCTGGCATTTGTTGAAGGCATATGTAGGAATGCTTAGAAATTAAACACAAAGGACTAGGAGAAGCCCAAAGAAATGTGCTTTGATTATCAAGAAGTGGATCTGTTACTGTTTAAAACAAAAACAAAGGGAAAAAGGCAAAGAAAAAGCAACAAGAAGAGCTGCTGGAAAGAGGAGGCACTGCCCTGGTTTCCCCTGTGATGGCTGACCAAGCCACCATGCTCAGGGACTTCTGTGTGGGTGGTGGCTTTCAGTCCAGGCCTCACATTGGGATCCGCTGGAGGAGTTTTCATTGAATTCCATTACCTGGGTCTCCCTCCAGCGATTCTGACTTAATAGTTCTGATGTAGGGCCCTGGTATCAGCATGTACCATCGAAAGCTCCCAGGTTAAGAAACACTCATCTACTATGAAATGTAGATTAAAATACTAAGATAAAGGAGCAGATGAACAAGCTCAGCAAGATATGATGCCAGGCAGGGAATTCAGGGTCCATTTTCCTGGCTTGTGATCTGTATTGTTTATCTTTGAGAGTGATTCAGGTGGGAGGGTATCCATCAAGTTTGGATTGTATCCAAACATAACTGATTACAAATGATTGACTGTAAGAGCCATGGGCAGGGGTGGGGGCGGAAGGGGAGAGCAAGGGGGTGGGGGGTGGAGGCAGGCCAACTATAATTGAACAACAATAAAAAAATTAAAAAAAAAAAGAAAGTGCAGGTAATGACCCTGGTTGAGGTCTGCCCTGTATAACATGTTCAAGAGAATATTTTGGAGTATTTGCACATTTTTAATTCAAGTTTTTCTAATTTTTAAGAGTAAACATGTATGCATTTAAAGTTTCTCAATAAATTATTAAAAAGCAAAGACTGAAGCCATCCAGCCATTAGAGTCCATCTTAGATTCATAAATGGACCTACCAATTGTTCACCTTATTCTTACTGGGAAAGCGCATAAAGAGTGAAAAAACTGAGAAATTGGAGCTTCTGATTTTAGATTTTCAACCAAGTATGAAGATGTTAGTCCAGTTTCTTACCAGGAGCACAGTGAATGATGATTTACACGGTGGACGTACCTTCTGCGCTCAGGGTTTGGGGTCAGCCAACCCCGTAAAGGTCCACGTGTTGAATACTTTGGGCCTCACAGGCCGTGTGGGCTCTGCAGCAGCTCCGCACCTCCGCAGTGAAGCGTGAAAGCTGCCTTAACGCTATGTGAACACATGGACTTGGCTCAGTGTCAATAAAACTTTATTTACAAAGGAAGACGGTGTATTTGACCCACAGGCTGTAGTTTGCAGATCGCTGTGCTAGACCCAAAATGTCTGCAAATACTGAAATGGTGTTTTTTAAACCGAATCCTCATTTTAAAATTCTCAGATTTTTACACAGATCCATGGAAACAAGAATGTGAAAAAATTTTCTGTTAACAGTGGCCATAAAGTATTAGTTTCAGTGTGTCTGGTACTTTTTCATTATAAAGTAGAAAAGATTATTTCATACTTAGTATGACTCAAAGGAAAAATTAGTAAATGCAAAGCCGTACATCATTTCTTGCTCCACCAAAAAGAGCATGAATGGTATTGTTTTAAATATTTTATTTGTATATGTCTTCTTTAAATTTAAAGTCTATTGTGCACTAATAACCTATTTGGGCTTTTTAGGTCTGGGTGATTCAGAATACACGTACTTCTGTAACGGGGGCAAGGTAATTGATAAACGCCTTCAGGAGCTTGGTGCCCAGCATTTCTATGGCACTGGACATGCGGACGACTGTGTAGGGTAAGAGCAACGCGCTTCTCTGTCATTCCAGGAACCCTGTTGGAACCCCGTTTTACCTGCTGAGGGGTAGCGAGTGTTTTAAGTGCCTCATCCTTCTCCGTGTCTGCTAATGGAAGAAATTACAAAAGGCGTCCCAGTACAGTTACCTTTATTGAAAATGTGTAGGTATTTGAAAAACCAGCATTTTCTTTAGGAACCTGGATATCCTGTGTGTGCGCCTTTCTCCGTGGTGCACACGGGACGGTCCTCTCGTGTGGAGGGTGCCCCGCCATCCATGCGCCGCTGAGAGGGGATGCAGATCGGGCCTTCACAGCAGGCTACGCTCCTTGGCACTCTCTTCCTTACATTTTAATGTCCGCCAGAAATGCAATTCTTATATCATTACTTTGATTTATCCTTCTACAGTTCAGCATTCCATGCTGTTGCCACCCTTCACATCCTCCTAGTACTTATTAAAAGATCTCACAGATGTTGATCGTCCTGCAACTTATTCTGCCATCTAACCTTAAACTATTTTAGCCAAACAGCATGCACACTTGATTTTTTTCTATGAGGCGCATGCATTAAGTGATTTCTCACTACATCTGTGTTTATGAATGATGGCCAACTCAGCCAATGTCTTGCTTTTCTGCATATTACCACCTTGCATGAGAGTTGGATATATTGGCTTGGCCAAGAAGTCTGTCGCATTTTTTTCCATAAAAGCCACACTTTTCATTTTCACCAATGACTTTATTGATTTGGATATTTTGAGGATGACAGCTATCTCCTGCTATTGGTTTCTAGTGGGTAGAGGCCAGGGGTGCTGCTGAACGTCTTCCAGTGCATAAGACAGCCCCACAGCCAAGAGTGCCAGTAGTACCAAGAAACTTCACAAACCACTTTTGACACGTTTGATCAGTCACAGCACCTTCTCCATACATTGCACGTGTCTTTTTTTACGTTTCAGTTGTGTTTTTATCTTTGAAATAATAAAGCATAATACACTGAAAATGTGTATCTTCTTCCAGCTTCAATGTTAAAATGGCTGCACAAAAATTCACCAGTTTTGATTTTTTTAAAAAATTCATGCTGATATGATAGTCTAACAAAATTGTTTCAAATGAAGTGGAAGACAGCTAAGCACTGCTGGAGCCATTGTACGGAAGAAACGTAACGGACTTTTTGGCTGACTCAGCACTTTCCTTCCACTGAGCTCCCCCTGCCTGCCCGTCATTGCCTGCAGCTGTGATGTGTGGCTCTTCCTGTCCCCAGTGCACATGTTCTTCCTGATGGTGGTGACAGAGCTCTACCACATTTTCGTGCACATTACCTTTTAGTTTTGTCCCTTTACCATATTTTTCAGACCATAAGATGCACCTAGATTTTAGAGGAGGAAAGTAGGAAAAAAAATTTTTGAAGCAAAAAATGTGGTAAAATATTTAATAACATAAATAACATTCAGACTATAATTCAGCTACATTCAGACTATAAGATGCACCCCAATTTTCCTCCTAAATTTGGGGGGAGAAAGTGCATCTTATAGTCCAAAAAATAAAGTCCAAAATTGGACTTTTTAATTTTCTTCCAGAACCTCACTGACATTAAATGTTTATTGTCCTGTATGAGCTATTTAATTGCTAGCTCCATATGTAGTCCATTAGCATGTCGCTCTGTCCATATTTTACTTCTCTTTAAAGGCTTTTGGTTTCCCTGTTCATTTTTTGGATCAGATGTTAACATTTTTGAATGTATGTTTCAGCTGCATGTCTTAAATTTTCAACCTAACTACCTTACTTGAATTTTCCCTTTTCTAAAAGTAAACTATTTTCAAGAAGACATCCTAGTTTAACATACCACCACATCACAGGTGTTAAGAATGCCGACTAGAGTCCAACTACCTAGATTTAAGTCCTTGATCTCTCACTTACTGACTGAAACTTCGGTCAAATTACTTAAACTTTTTGTGCTCCATTTCTCCCTCTGTGAAATAGATAATAATAATGTGCATTATGTAAGGTTTCATCTTATGTAAGGAAGAATTATTAACTATACACATTATAGATAATAATAATGTGTATTTTGTAAGGTTTCATCTTAGGTAAGGACGAAAAGCATTAATACAGGTCGTCCTCTTAGAACAGTGCGTTCTGTACAGCAAGCACTCAGCGTTAGTGCTCTGTGACTTTTTTCTTCGCATTTCTGAGTTGTGACGCTGGTTTTTCTCATTGTAGCTGTCATTTCTGAACCCCTAATTTTATATACTTACTTTTCCAAAGGCCCCTGAGGGTCAGATGTACCAAGCTGAGCACCTACTGAATACAATGAAATTATAGCCAGAGTCAATAATACAAAGTCTAAAATGAGTCTTTTCTTTAACAGTCATGTAGTTTTATGAATGGGAATTTAATTGTTACCTCTTTTTAGTTGTAATTAGACAGAGGTGTTATTTCTGAGGTCCTGACACAATCCTTCCTATCTGTTCACTCATATTTTCTCTGTTTAGGGAACGTGGGGAAAGTTACTGTGGAGGGATCCCACTTTGTCAGGAATAAGCAGACCAACACATTTCAAATGTACTTATGATTCTTTCAACTTACCTAAAGGATGATTGCTTTTCCCCCCTGGAAATTTTACCAGAAAACTTGTTCAGAACTGATAGAAGGTTTGAACAGTTACTTAGTCAGAAGAGTCAGCATTTATTTCACTGATTTCTTGGTGATATTTTAATACATAGGAAATAATCATTAAGTTGGCTAGGCAAAGAAAGATATTGCATTCTATTGATGTGATTATTAATTTGTAATATTAGATGAGACTTGCATTTTAGGTAAGTTCTGTTAGCCTAATTAGAACTTAGCATGCTTGCTTAAAATTAAAACTTTTTAAAAGAAAGATTACCAACTTTATTTTAGGAAATTAATGAAGAGGAATAGCATTCCTATTACCTACTAATAAAATATTGGGTTGGCCAGAATGTCTGATTCGTTTGTTTCATAAAATAAAAGATACATTTTTCATTTTCACCAATAATTTTATTGATTTGGGTATTTTGAGTATGTTGGCTATCTTCCACATGGCATAACCTTGATTGTTCTCAATTAATGTCTCAATTTAATCGCTCTCAACTTCAACTGGTCTACCTGACCATGGAGCATCATCCAGCAGGAAATCTGCAGCACAAAACTTAGCAAGCCACTTTGACGCATTCAATCAGTCACAACACCTTCTCCATACACTGCACAAATCTTTTTTGCGTTCCAGTTGCATTTTTCCCTTTCTTGAAATAATAAAACATAATACACTGAAATATTGCACATTTTCTTCCATCAATATTAAAATGACAAAAATTCACCAATTTTGATAATTTTTTGAAATGCATGCCGATATAACAGCTGTCACAATGCAGTCTAACAAAATTGTTTTGAGTGAAGTTAAAGACAACTAAGCACTACTAGAGCCATCTTATGGAAAAAAAAAATAAACAGACTTTTTCACCAACCCAGTATCTTCATTTCTGTCCTGCCTGGTGTGGCTCAATGGGTTGGGCATCGTCCCCCTGAAGAGCAAAAGGTCACCAGTTTGATTCCCAGGGTCCATGCCTGGGTTGCAGGCCAAGTGCCCTGTCGGGGGTATGCGAGAGACAACTGATCAGTGTTTCTCTGGCTCAGCGGATGTCTCTCCCTCTCTTTCTCTCTCCCTTTCTCTAAAAATAAATAGAAATAAATAAAATCTTTAAAATATCTTCACTTCTCTTCTTTAACTTTTATATTAGTTCATATTTTACAGCTCAGTGCTAAGGAACTCATAATAATGTTCTGCTTTTTAACTTAGTCATTTATCAGTAATTTTTGTATTCTGAATAGACTTCCTAGTGTTTTTGACAGTTGCTTAGCATTCTGCATAATGGACAGACAGTGCCATTACCTCTTCTTACATATTTAAATGAAGAACTCAGGCTTTTGTTTCTTCTTCCCCTTTTTCTTACAATAATCCAGTTTAGAACTTGTGGTTGAGCCTTGGATTGAGGGGCTCTGGGCTGCCCTCAAGAAGCACTTTATGTCAAGTAGAGGAAAAGAAGAGCTGACTGGGACTCTCAAAACCGCATCAACCGCCTCCCAGAGGATGGACCCTATGAAACCGGAATTAATACACATCGAATCACAAGTTGAACTTCTCAGATTAGATGACTCAGAAAGAAAGGAGTTTGAGATT
This sequence comes from Micronycteris hirsuta, assembly GCA_004026765.1. Taxonomy (NCBI): domain Eukaryota; kingdom Metazoa; phylum Chordata; class Mammalia; order Chiroptera; family Phyllostomidae; genus Micronycteris; species Micronycteris hirsuta. The sequence goes on from PVJI01009521.1 coordinate 27,599, forward strand.
TCAGAACAAAATGCAGTGAACGGAGTTCAATCAAGTACTTTGATTGCAGACTTTGAGTCCTCACTTACCCATTCAATACCCCCATTGTCCCAGGCCTCTCTGAATATTCCTGCTTTACCACCAGAATATTTGCAGGTGCATTTGTATGAGTCTCTTGGCCAGGTAAGCAGCTTTACTTCATGCTATGTATTATCTTACCATGGATGTGTTTTTTGTTTTGTTTTGTTTTTTAATTATAACAGAGGTCAACAATCTATGGCCTGCTATGACCCAATGTGGTCTGCCAGCTCTCTGCTGTGAATAAAGTTTTATTGGAACACAGCGATGCCCATCCATTCACAGGAACACAGCCACGCCCTTTTACTTACAAGCCCTCTGTGGCTGCTTCTGCAGTGGCAGAGTTGCATAGTTACCACAGAGGCTGCACTCCATGCACTACAGAGGCAGTTGTATTATTATATTACTTCTTTTCTTGAAGAAGTACATGGTTAAGAGCTCAGTTTTTCTGTTATGTTGGAAAATTAAATTCTTGGTTTCTTATTTTAGATGTGAGTCAGTCCAGGACAAGTTGTGGGCAGTCAGGACACTATCTTAGCAGCTAAACTTAAAGGAGTCATTTAGCGCAACATCTCCTTTCCAGGGTGGATTGCTGCTATCCTGTACGCTCCATTTGGGGGATTATTTTTTTTCTTGACAATATCTTACAGACCTGTTTTGTGTATAATAAGGTTTTTTCTTTGCAGGGATGTCCAACCTTTTGGTGTCCCTCAGCCACACTGGAAGAAGAGTTGTCTTAGGCCACACATTAAATACATTGTGACACATAATCACAAAAAAATCTCATAATGTTTTAAGTAAATACAATTTGGTGTTGGGCTGCATTCATGGCCACCCTGGGCTGCATGTGGCCCGCAGGCCACAGGTTGGACACCCCTGGATAGAACATCTTTCCTATCAAATAAATGACTTTAAAGTGGTTTGTAAAATTTTGAGCTCAAGTGGAATAGTAGCTAACTTCTCATGGTTGCCAGTATATGGTACCCTGAAGTTTCCTACAGCATGCTGAGGGTACATTTTCAGTGCGCCCGTCTTTGAACGTGGCTGATTGGAGTTCACCTGGGCTTTCTTACACAAACCACACCCTCAAAGCAGTGATCATGATTTGTAGTTTTTTAATTTTCTTTTTAGTAAAGAAAGACTTGACATTAGAGAAACAATTTAAGTACAACTCTCTAATACATCAGAACTGTTTGCAAATGTCTGATGTGATGGTGATTTTTTTTTAGCATTGTATTTTTTTATACTATCTAAAGCTTTCATATAAGCAAGTGTCGGTTACTGTTTTTGGACTTATACTGCATTAGTTTGTGAATTAAGGGAGGTAATTACAGTAAAGTACATGTTAGTCAGGTTTGGGAACTAAAGAAAGAGGGGAGGCTCTGCATTGAAAAGGTAGGCAGCATGGGAAATTTACTCTGAGTGTGCGGGGAGAGGTGTCAGGGAGCAGGGAGGGTGCAGAGCAAGCACCTCCGCGCTGCCAGGGTGGAGACACGGGACAGGGGCCATGAGCCCTGATTAGTCTGGCAGGTTGCTTCAGTAGGATGAGGGAGTGCTAAGAGTTTCTTCTATGGGAGGTGTCATTAAATGGGCTTGAGTTGTTAGTAATGTGGTTAAAAGATTTTTAAAATCTCAACTATTTAGGGAAAATGTCTATAAACCTGCTCCAAGGACACACTTAGAGGGAAGGAGGTTGGAAAAGCTTCTCTTACTAAGGCCTCCTTTTGTGATCATCGCCTTGAGAAACCGATGCGTGGGGGAGGGAAGGACGCCCCAGGCCCCCACATACTACCTACAGTTCAGGCGCTCAGCACTCGCCCTCTTCCAGCTCCCGTGCAGCCACTTGCCCGAAGTGAGCCTACTAGTGTTTTGTTAAAAGTAAGTTTCTACTTGTAGTAGAACTTCGGAACATCAAGTTGGAAAAGGTATGGAGACAGTACAGAATCGGGTTTTTCTACAGTTTCCAGAACCTGTGCTGTCTAATACAGGCACCACTAGCATGTGTGGCTACTTAAATTCCTGAAAATTAAAATTAAGATGAATCCAGTTCCTTAATCACACCAGCCATTTTTCAAGTGCTCTGTGGGCACACGTGGCTAGCGGCTCCTCTGTCGGCCAATAGATACAGAGCATCTCATCGCTGAGAAAGCCCTGTTGACTGTCACTGCCCACGACGGAGGGGTCTTGTGACTATCTGTACAGACACCTTCCAGTCGTAAGCATCTGTCATTTCCTTTGGAATCACCTTCCTAAAATATGCATGCCTGCTATTTCACTTTGTATCACATGTTAGGAAAGCTGTTAGAAATTTACATGAAAATGCTCGTATCTGGTATTAGTATCTCAGAAATTCTAATCTCTAACAGACAGGGAGTTTGAAGTATGATGAGCTTCTCTCTTGAAAGATGGAGAAGCCTATGTGTGTAGTCACTTACCTTAGAAAGGAGTACTTAAATAGCCAGGATGTTGTGTGAGACCCCGTAGATCTTATGTAGTAGTAGTCACTTAGTGAAGCAATGGGAAGATTATTGAAAACTGCATCGGGTAATACCTCGTCACGTTTGTTTCTCAAGGAGGAAAGCCAAGCCCCTGTGACTTCGGTGGATCCAGTTTTTCAAGCTCCGATTTCAAAGGCAGTTCAGCTGACTACGAGTGATGCCATAAAAACCACTCTTCTGGTAGAACTGGACATCTCGGTGGGTCACAGAATCTGTTGCTCAGCACAGGCCTGTTGTCGAGGAATGCAGAGACTACTTTGTGGTATTGTAATGTGTGCACGCAGGAAGAGCGAGTCTCTGGCGGGACTCTGGCCTTTTATTATTTTTGTTTTAAGTGTGTTTTAGTGATTATGTTATTACAGTTGCCCCAGTTTTCCCCCTTTGTCCCCCTCCACCTCGTACCCCACATTCCCAACAGCAGTCCCCCACTTAGTCTCATGTCAGTGGGTCGTGCGTATAAGTTCTTTGGCTTCACCATTCCCTTTGCTATTCATAACATCCCGCCTTCTATTTCGTACCTACCAGTTATGCTTCTTAATCCTCATATCTTTTACCTCGTTCTTCCTCTTCCCACGCCCTGCCGATAACCCTCCAAATGATCCCCACATCTCTGATTCTGTTCCTGTTCTGATTGTTTGCTTAGTTTGTTTTTGTTTTTTAGTCAGTTGTTGGTAGTTGTGAGTTTGTTGTCATTTTAATGTTCAGAGTTATGATCTTTTTCTTAAATGATTCCCTTTAACATTTTATATAATAAGGGCTTGGTGATGATGAACTCCTTCAACTATACTTTGTCTGGGAGGCACTTTATCTGCCCTGCCATTCTAAATGATAGTTTTGCTGGATGGAGTAATAGAGGTTTTAGGTCCTTGCTTTTCATCACTTTGAATACTTCTTGCTAATCCCTTGTTGCCTGCAAAGTTTCTTTTGAGAAATCCACTCATAGTCTTACGGGGACTCCTTTTTAGGTAACTCTCTGCTTTTCCCTTGCTGATTTTAAGATTCTTTATCTTTAACCTTTGGCATTTTAATTATGGTGTGTTTTGGTGTAATCCTCTTTAGGTCCAACTTGTTTGGGACTCTCAGTGCTTCCTGGACTTCTGTGTCTATTTCCTTCACCAAATTAGGGACGTTTTCTTTCATTATTTTTTCAAACTATTTTCAGTTTCTTGCTTTCCTCTTCTCCTTCTGGAACCCTTATGACTCTAATGTTGATACTTTTGGAGATGTCCCAGAGTTGTCTTATTCTCTCCTCCTTTCTTTGAATTCTTGTTTCTTCATTTGTTCTGGTTGACTGTTTATTTCTTCCTTATGTTCTAAGTCATTGATTTGAACCCCAGCTTCCTTCCTTTCACCTTTGGTTCCCTGTGAATTTTTCATTATTTCACTTAGTGTAACCTTCATTTCTTTTTGGTGCTTTTGTCGTACGTAATGAGTCTCTGAGCATCCTTATCGTCAATATTTTGAACTTTGCATCTAATAGGTTGACTATCTTTGTTTCATTTGGTTCTTTTTCTTTTGGAGTTTTGTTCTTTTCTTTCATTTGGGCCATATTTCTTTGTCTCTTCAATTTGGCAGTCTCCCTGTGCTTGTTTCTGTGTGTTATGTAGAGCTACTTTGACTCCCTGTCTTGGTGTACCTATTACATTGTATGGGGCAGAACCTTAGGTATTCACCAGGGCAGGTCAACCTGCTTCAGCACTTTGTGGCTTTGTATGTGGAGGAGGAGCCAGAAGGGGACAATTCTACTGGAGGTTTGCTCAGCACTCACCCCATTTCCAGCCACTTCACCTACTTCCTGTATGCAGCTGGCGCCTCTCTAGCTGTTGCCTACTGGTGGTTCCCAGAGTGGGTGGGTTTGCGTACATTCTAGGACTGTGCAGGCCTTTAAAACAGACTCTCCTGAGAGACCAGCAGTTTCTTCTGCTGCCCCAACCCTCACTGGTTTTTACAACCCACAGTTGATACAGCTTTATTTCCCTGGGGCTGGAAGCCTGGGCTGTGCGGTTTGGCCTGGGGCTGGGATCGCCGACTCCCCAGGTATCCCTCCCGACCTTTGTCCACCACACGTGAATGTGGGACCTCCTGTTCTGCCAGCCACCACCACCTCACTGCCACCGCACTGCGTCCTCTCCACCCCTGTTCCCTGTCTCTGCCCGTCCTACCCGTCTGGGTGAATATGGCTTCTTTAGATCCTTCGTTGTTGGACTTCTATACAGTTCAGTTTTCTGGCAGTTCTGGGTGATTTTTTTGTTTTGAGGTTGGTTATGATCCTTCTTATGGTTGTGCAAGGAGGCGAAGTGTGTCTGCCTGTGCCTCCATCTTGACTGGAAGTTGGCCTTTTATTCTTACCCATCATGCTTCTCCCCACCTCACACCTGTTTCCTTCTCACTTCAGGGAGGGCCTAAAATGAGCAGCTTGAGAGAGTAATGTTGCCACCTTACACATTATCCATGAAAGTGTAATGACGTCAGAACAGCTCTTCCATGCAAGGAAAGTCCTGGGAGGAAGCTGTTTACCTAGGTCAACGAACTAGTTGGAAATGGAACTCAGACTAGACAGTCATATATTAGTTCATTTTTTCAGAGTACTAGTTCTCCTTCCTTTGAGAACCTGGAAAAAAATCACGGACCCTCTTTCCAGAGAAATGAATATATTTAAACATTTCCTATAGTTTCAGAAGTCACTATGTATCTCTGAACTTTATCCACTGGCCCATCCTCAGCACCCTCCCCAAGTCCATTGACTGCAGGTTAAGAAACTGTGATGGACAATCCTGAAACCTCGGTGTTTGAGTACTTCTGGAGAGTTGTGTAGTTCAACCCTTTATTTTGACGAAGGCCCTGAGAAGTTCAGTGGGTTGCGATTTCAGGAAAATGAGGGCGCGTCAAGGCTGTATGTAGATGTATTGAATTTCCTAATAGGAAAAGAAAAATGACGACAGGCATCAAAACTAGGTTTTGCTTACATACTATTGAGTCATTCCATCCTTTTGAACATTTTAATATTCCATATTGTTAAGTATTCTGTGTACATCAAAACATTTTATTTTTTATTCTGCTGTTCTACACTTTGATCATGAAGAGGCAAGAGGGGGCCAGCTGGCCAGTCCAGTCTGTCTCCCTCACAGGCCAGGAATGTGAGTGCGCGTGGTCAGATGCCCCCTCCAGGACGCTGGTCTGTGTTCCGCATCACTCCGTTAATAGACACGCTGTTCGTTCACAGCCAGTACCAAGCCAGATGGTGTAACATTTTCCACTCGTGAAGAAAAAAATAGTGTCCTCTCCCACCCTGCCCCTCCCCAGAAGAAAGGAGTGAGATAAGGAAATTGAAAACCAATACAGATGGCCTTGGGTAGTCTCTTTTGCTGATAACGTGTCTGTGCCCGTGTGTGTGTGTGTGTGTGTGTGTGTGTGTGTTTTCGTAAGAGGGTTTTTTTTTTACATGGATAACTAAAACACTACTTACTGAGATCTCTTATTCTATAAAAAATGAGGAAGGTCTCAACTTCCATTCTGTAAGTACTCAATGATATAAAGCAAAACAGTGGATAACTACAGAATTTCATCTTAAAAATAACTCCTAATAAGTATGTTCATTCAGTTCATTGGGCTTATTAGCTTTTTTGTAATTAAAATCATTTTGTATTTCTAACTGATACATTAAATTGGTGATTATAATATAAACTATGATTTGTTGCTCACAACTAAAATCTTTAGTTCATATGGGATTTTTTCCTTTTGTGTTGGCTCTTCTCTAGAAGACAGAGTTTTCCTATCAGCCTGGAGACGCCTTCAACGTGATCTGTCCCAACAGTGCGTCTGAGGTGCAAAGCCTGCTCCAAAGACTGCAGCTCACAGACCAGAGGGAGCACCGTGTCCTCTTGAAAATTAAAACAGACACCAAGAAGAAAGGTAGGGCTCTGATCTTTTTGTGAAGGGGTCCTTGGGCCAGCAACTCAGAGGGACGAGTGTGAGTGCGCCTTCCTCCCCAGGCTTCTGCTGAGCTCCAGAGGGTCGGCCGTTGGCAGCCGAGGAACACGGGCTCTGGCTGGTGTGGCTGGGTTCTGGACCTTTCCATCAGTCACGCTGAGTGGGATGATGGTGGAGTTTATGTTTATTGGACACCCACTGACATTAAAAAGGAATGTAACTGGCTTTGGAGAAGCAGGTTGATTAGTTGGACTGATTTATTTGCTTTTTGAAGTTAGTGTTATTTTGTTTCTAAGTTCACATATTAAAATGTCATACAAGAAAAACATTATCAACCTTTTAAAAAAGCTGTTTTTCTTTTATGTTTACTATAGCATGTTATTGCTTATTTAATATAAGTAATTGCTTTTTTATAATTAAAGGAAGGTTTTTTTTTCAGCTCAGGCAGTTCTAAACTTTTTTCTTTTTTGAAACTTTTTTTAAACATTTTTTAATGTATTGATTTTAGAGGGGAGGAGGGAAGAGAGAGAGGGAGAGGGACAGAGAGAGATGTTGGTTTGTTCCACTTATTTAATACATTCACTGGTTGCTTCTTGTATGTGCCCTTACCGGGGTTTGAACTTGCAACCTTGGCTTGTCAGGATGACACTCCAACCGAGTACCCGGCCAGGGCCTAAAATTCTTTCAGAGAATTGCATGGGATGTTAACAGACCACTGCCGCATTTGACTTTCTGTTCCTTGGTTTTGAATAAATCCCTTCCTTGTGTTTGACTTTCTGTTCCTTGGTTTTGAATAAATCCCTTCCTTGTGTTTTGGCAAATACCTATATTTGATTATTTCTGTTGAATTTATAATTCTTTTATTTTTTTTAAATGGGCTTTTTTGCTGGATTTATTTTGAGGAAATTTTTTTGACAGAATAAGCCATGTCACAAATCATACTGCAATTTGATGACACTGTCGTGTAAAGTATTGTTGTCACTGGTGTGCTTAGGAGTGCAACACATTTCAGTCTTCATTTCCCGTGTCACGAACGCCTTCTTGTCCACCTGAAAGGAGCAGCCTTGCCCCAGCACATACCCGAGGGATGTTCTCTCCAGTCCGTTCTCACCTGGTGCCTTGAAATTCGAGCCGTTCCTAAGAAGGTATTTTTCTTTCTTCTTTGGGAAACTGTTTACAAACATGGTTAGCTCTCTGTTGGATTCGTTAAATAGACCTGGTATCTGCCCTTCGGAGCCTTAGGAAAGGTGATCTTCGCAGCGCGGTTTCAGAATTAGTTCCCGAGGGGGTGGCATCCTCGTAGCTGTCAGAGACAAACATTTTTATGTCGTGTTACATGGAAACTTTGTGTCCTATTGAAGTGAGATTTCTTAAATAAATAAGGCTTTTTCTTAGTCTTACTTTTACTGGACATTGATTTGATGCAACGCATTAATTAGTGATGAAAGTGGCCCTAGATGACCTTGTGTCACCACCTGTACGCTGACACCTGTCTCTAATGGCTGACAAGACATGAGAGTGTCCCTCCCCACCCCCGATTTGTCAGCCGCTTACTGTTGCTCCCTTTTATGTAAAACTACAGAATTATTTATTGTCACGGCAGAATTTACCAGGAAGTATTGAAAGATTTTGGTAGGCTGTATTGATGTTTAGGTAAATTTGGAGATAGAACTATCCACTAGATGTCAGTATTTGGCTGGAAGCTATATTTAAAAACAGCAGTTTAACTGATTTAGTCTAACCATGTTCCTCAGATGGATGCTAAGGAGTGAAACTTTCCACCCTGTGCTTTGCCAGACGTACACGGCCAGGGAGCACAGACAGTGTTGTTATTAGGCAGCCCTTCACGGTGCAGTTTTTTTCTACGTGTTTATTGCATTTGTTGCCTTTGGGAAGCAAACTGCTTTGAGAGAGGCTAAGTCCTAGATAGCATGTGAGGAAGTTTAGAATTAACTCTGATGAAAGCTCCTTGATCAAATTAAATAAATTCAAAATGTTGGCTTAATTCTACTATTCTACCATTTTTTTTAAATTTCATGAATTATATATTTATTTTTACCACCGAAGTAATATGCTCATGATAAAAATTGCAGACACAGGAATAGCTAACTCAAGAAGCAAAAGTTCTTTATAATCGAACCCTCAGAGTTAATGCTTGAATACTGTTTTGCTTTCTTAAAAATTGAGGTGCTCTAATGCATGTACCGCTCTGTAACGTGTGTGTTCACTTGAGAAGAAACCAGCCGTGCGTGTACCCCGGCATGGAAAGACGCCGGAGATGAAACGACAGATGCCAGCGGCACACCAGAATTAAACTACTGATTTAATCACGGACAGGTGGTTCCTTCCAGTTTTTCACTATTAAAAAGCACTGAGAGGAACATTCTTGCACTGTATTCATTTTTGCACACCTATTTGAAGAATTTTTAAACACATTTCTTGGAGGAGAAGGGCTCCTTTAAAAATACTTGCATTTTAAATGTTAGTAATTTCCATCCGCTTGTTCTCTGCAGCAGTGCAGTGTATCCTCTTAGTACCAAAAAAGTTTCTATAATTCTAAAGCAAAAAAGAATTTAAAGATTTATAATTGCTGCTATTTTACTGCAATTCAGGAAGTTTTGTTGACTTGAGAAATTGGTACATAGTGTTACTGGTAAACTCTTTTACCTTACCATAGATCCCTGCAGAGACTTGGATGTTGACTCATACCACAGCCTTTCCCAGGCGCCTGTGGTGTGTTTGGCGCTGTGTTGGGCGCCTTGAGAAAGCCGTGTAACGTGTGAGTCTCTGGGTCATGTGGGCAGGATTCACAGCTAAGCCAGTGGAAGGCCGTGACCCCCACAGGAGCAGCAGTCTGGTCAGCCCTGTTGAGGGAATCCAGAACACACGATGTCAGAGCCATAGAATAAAAGCAGCAGCATCCATTAGCATTCGGGAAGCATTTGATGCAAATAACTTGCTGAAGTGCTTCCATCCTACATAACGTTGAGTGATAAGAGCTATATTTGTCAGAGAATAGATAAGCTTGCAAGTGCATCAGAACCCCAGATCTTTAGCATGTTTGGTCCTTTGTTCAAGAGTTTGGTCTTGGGTCAGTCTGAGATTTTGGATTCAGGACTCTGTTCGGCATTTTTTTGTTCACATCCTCCTCTTTCTGCCATGAATCTGCGTGACCAGCTCTCCGTCCGTGTACTACAGGGTGTTTGACATTCCGGCCCCTCCTGTCTCTTCCACCTTCCGTCCCGTGTCCACATTTCCCTGCTCACACGTTGAACTGCATGTGGTCCCCGTGCCTTCCTGCAGCTGTGCCATCTGTTTAGCCTTCTTTGTCCCCCTTGTTCTGTGTGGCCACCCCTCAGCTCAGTCTTGCTTTGTGGGAAACTCCTCAACCCTGCATGTGCCCGTGTTGGGGGAGCTAGCTTCCTACACACTAATTACCCCTTGATTGTTGCTCTCGCGAGCCCGTGAGCCCTTACGGGCAAGGTAGATGTCATTTTGTCCCCAGTGTGTCACCCACCCAGTGCTTGTCACCTAAAAAGCACCTAACAGTTGCCAAGTGCCAGTATGTTTGGAAGTCTAGGTTGTAATCGTCAGCTAAGGCGAGAACAGTGTTGTGTACTGACATGAAAGGGTGAGTTAAGAGACTTTTTGACCACTTTTGCTCAGATTCACCTGACATGTAATATGAGATCATACTTGTGACTAAAGAGGTTAGCTCAGGATATAGGAAAGGTGAACAAAAATCCTACATAAAAGTGGGTTTTCCTAACAGGCTGACATTAAAGCAAATAGCAAAGTAAATTCTCTTTTCCTGGCCACACTTTTAGTGGCTCTCTCACTTTTTCTTGGATAATCTGGGCACATCCCCAGGTAGATACTGACAAGTAGTCCAATAGCTGTAACCACAGAGCGCAGCATGATTTAAGCCTGCTTCCCTTACTTTGGCCACAGGCATTTCTGCGAGCCCTCGTGGACTACACCAGGGATGGCGCTGAAAAGCGAAGGCTGCAGGAGCTTTGCAGCAGACAGGGGGCGGCCGACTACAACCATTTTGTAAGGGACGCCTGTGCTGGTGTGTTAGACCTTCTGCTCGCGTTCCCATCCTGCCAGCCTCCACTCCGCCTCTTGCTCGGTGAGTGGTCACGGTCAGTCCCTGAGTGCCAGGGCTGCTGTGTGCCGAGGAACAGTGGCTGCTGTCATGTCGCGGGGCCTGTGAATTCTGTGCAGGCGCTTGGGAGCACATCGAAACGAGCTGTGAGCATCTCACAGTCTGTCTTCAGGTGCCTTGACGTCTGAACTGTTCTCAAGAAGGCCGAAAGCATCCCTCTTTCAAGCTTTTTTGTCTCCTGTTTCTTCTACCATTGTCACTATCATTTTCTCTCTTAATATATAGCCAGTCTTAATTCTCATTTTTTGCTCAGCATTCAGCATCTATTCTATTAATTTTACTATTTTTCAGAAAGCATTTTTCCAAATTTTATCTAACAATGAGCCTTCTAAGAAAAAAAAGATTTTTTTCACAGATAATGAACATCACATTTAGTTGCTGGAGGTGTGCACTTTGTGTGCAGGAAACATTTTGTGAAGTCCAGATTTGGGGTCCTTCAGGAGCAGAAGGGGGCTCTCCTCGTGCACCAGTGCAAGGGGCCTTACCTAGAGCACGTTAAGCTGGAGAGAGACCTGTCACAGAATACTCAGATGCATGTTGATCCTGTTTTCGTTCATACTGTCTCCAACTCCAGCAGAAGAGGGCTTAAGATCCTCCTGGAGGAACTGCTTCGGCGGGGGAGGGGCTTTCAGTGGAGCCTTAGTGGCTCTAAGAATTGTAATGATTGTTACATTTGTATTACTTTCCTGTGCTTGTAATTTTGTCATCTCCACTGTGTCTACCTGTAATGATTAGTAGTAAAATTCCTAGAATTTGCATCCGCCTTTGGCGACAGGAGAACATGTGTTGTGCTTTTTGCCGCTGGGCCAGCAGAGTCCCTTCCGATGCCCACAGGACACAGTGAGAGGCGCCCTCCTGCACAAGTCAGGCCCTGCTTTCTTTTTCCTCTTATTTCTCAGTATTTTGTTCTCTTTCCTCGTCTCAAAAGGGTAAAAAGTGTCACCAGGTAAGACTGCTCCTCCCTGCTTTCCTGTATTCACACACACACTCCTGCATTTTTACTTGAGTCTTTTAGGCTAATTGAGGCCTCGGGGTAACATTCAGAGCACGTGCAGGGAAGTTACACGAAGTCTTGTGAAGATCACAGTCACCGAGGAGTACGTTTCTGTCCATGGATTTTCTATTACCTTTTAAAACTTTTATTATCATTTATTATATAGTTATGTAAAAAATTAATCAAGATATTGAGACATTAAAATTTGACTTATTTTTCAATTTCTTTAAGAAAACATAGTATGTCTAAAGCTTAGTATTGAGTTGTATATGAAATGTTTTTTATATTCATTAAAACCAAGCCGTTTAGAAAGATCTTTTCAAATTTTTGCTAAGTACCATATTTTGCCGTGTATCATGCCCTCTTGTGTATAATGCTCACCCACATTTTTGGCCCAGACTTTCAGGAAAAAAATCTTTTGTTTTAATTTTCAATTCAATTTTTTATTCATTAATACTTAGGTACATGGTTTTTGTATTTTGTATTATAAAGGAATTTTAACATTTATTTTTTATGTGTTATTATATAAACAGTTTTATGTAACAAATAATTACAAAACTCAAGAACATTTACACAGTACTTTAAGTACTACCCATGTATAATACACATGCTTATTTTTCCCTCAAAAATTTGGGCAAGAAAGTGTGCATTTTACACAGCAAAATACAGTAACTGTCACAAATATAGCATTGAAAATCTTTACTCTTACAAATATGATATTGAAAATTACTACAAACATGACATTGAAAAATCTGAAGGCTTTTTGGTGCACAATTAGGTATTCAAATATTGATTTCTTAGCCTATTTTAGAAGCACCTATGTATCTTGAACTCACTGGATTCCTCAATAACTTGATTTAAAAATGGCCATTGCTACCTTCCCTTTTTTTTTTAACTATCGTATAAATATAAGAAGGAAAATATTTCAAGCCTCAATACCCATAATTCTTAAAATAGAGGTCTTTACTCTTTCAGGGGTCATGATCTTATTTCGAGTCTGAAAACCCTGTCCGAGCACTCTCCCCGGAAAACTGCACGGGCACACACGGAAATTTAATGGGTTCCTTGACCCTGAAACCCACTCAAGGACCTTATCCTATAGCATCCTTTAGTTTCAGAAACCAGCCGTTAGGTAGAAACACTGATTTCAGATAAGGAAATGCAGTATGTCTAGTTTACTTTAGAAATTTGGCAAAAATATTCAATAGTATTTTACTTAGATATGGTGAATTTACATGTGCTTCGAAATATGATTTAAAACTAAAATTTAAATTATTTTGAATAATTAAATACAATAAGAATCAAATGAGACCTTGACTTTTTTACTCCTTATATATCATTTATTTTCAGTAGCCATGAGTTAATAATTGCTTATTTTTATTTTTTTCTAGAACATCTTCCTAAGCTTCAGCCCAGACCTTATTCATGTGCAAGGTACTGATATTTACTAACATGATATGTAGCATCTTCCTCCCAAAATGCTATGGAAGTCCACCTTCCACATCTTCAGTAGCTGCACATACATTCAGTGAAAACTCACCTGAGCAGTGGAGAAGTCGCAGGCATAATAAGGGATGAAGCCGACCAGTGTTAGAGGTCCTGCCCTCCAGGGGTTCCCTATACTAGGGAACCTTCAGTGACTCCCACGCCCCAAACCGTGTTCCCACTTAGGGCAGCAACTCTCCTCCTGCTGCCGTTATTGGTATGCCCAGTAGCCTTCAGTGGACAGTGGACTAGGAAGGGAGGGGAAAGTGTACAAATCTTGCCATACCTAGTCTTGAAGGCAGATAGGTCATTAGATGCTTCCCTGAGTGACATTATGAAATGAGGGCAGGGGTGGGAGCTTTTAAGTGGCAACAGAGCTGCTCCCTCTAGGAGTTACAAGGTACATTAGAGCCCATGAGGAAAAACAGGGTGGAGCAAAAGTAGGTTTACAGTCTTTCCTACAGAAAATGACAGTAATTAATAAGTAAAAACACAAGAATGAACTTAGTGTTTCGTTACTCATAACTGTAAACCTCCTTTGCCCCACTCTGGATTTTCCCTGCAATAAAAATGGACTAGTTTGGCCTAAATGTACTAGTCCTAACAGAGTTTGAAGATGTGTGTGTGTCTTCGCAGCTCCAGTCTGGCTCACCCAGGGAAGCTTCGTTTTGCTTTTAACATTGTGGAGTTCTCGTCCAGCACCACCTCGCTGGTCATGCGGAGAGGCGTGTGCACAGGCTGGCTGGCCACGTTGGCCGAGTCATTTCTCCAGCAGAACACGCGTGCATCCCATGCAGACGGCACCACAGCCCTGGCTCCAGAGGTACTTGCAGTGTGCCATCTGGCATCATTGAAATTCTGTTCTTTGCCTGCTTAGAACAAACACGTAGTCTCCCTGCACTGTTCATTGCCATCGGATTATTCAGAGGGGAGTGTATGCCATACTTGAGTTTTTAAATCCCTGTCGGAGAGTCAGGAAAACATTACTTTCACTCTCTGGTAAGTGATCCGAGCATTTTGTAAATGTGTGAAGCATGATTTTTATATAATACAGTCCTTTCTCTTTTGCTTGTCATATTCATAGAAGACTTTTTCTGTTAATATTTTTGGTAGATTGGCTCAGGAAGAGCCAAGTGAATGTTGAAAACCACCTCATTGTATGTTTAAGCCATATACTGTGTCCTGAATAAGTCCTTTTGGATGACAGTCAATTGACAACCAAAGACTGACCTTATGTGCTTCAGTTTGGGTAGCGGGATTTTTACTTGCCCTCTTTCTTCCCTTTTTTCAGAACTGTGGTGTGTAGATTCTGACGTAATGCTCTTAGTGACAGGACATTGTGGGGGGATCACTTTTGGAACACAGAAGAAAAATGGTATTTGATTATTTTGAAACAAACTATGGACACATTATATCTTGATTTAGTGACATCCTTTATATTTTGATACAGCACTCAGCAAAATCTCATTCGAGGCCACATGCATAGGCAACAGTATAAAGTTGTCCCTCCCCACCCGTAAGAATGACTGAAATTAAAAACAAAAAACAAAAAAGTCAGGCTTTATTGTAAAGTCTACCTTCTCCATGGTATTGAAGAAATGAATGTGTCATTTGTAGCATTATCTTATGACTGGTTTGGTTGCTGTAAGTTATTGGAATTGAAAAGGTCACAGCTCTTAGAGGGAATTAAGACCTCTGGTACATACGTAAGAGGGCTTACAGGAAGATTGCTGCTTGACATTGCCCTTTAACTTGGTATTTTCTCAGCCTGCTGCCTGCAACAGAGGTGGTTTACTCTGTGTGTGTGTGCGTGCGCGTCCCCATCCATTTCTCTCCTTCCTCCTCCTGCTCCTAGATTTATGATATCACTACAAAACATGGATAACCTGAGAAGATTCTTTTTTTAAAAAAGAGAAATATGTAGTATCGGCATAAAAGTATTCTGTTACTTCATGATCATATAATACCAGATGAGCTCTACAAAGTTAAAAAAATAACAGTATGTCCATAATGTATCACAAGCACTAAGGAGGGGTGTCTTTCTCATATTCTCCCTTTCCTCCTGCCTTTTCCTCCCTCTTTCCTTCCCCACTTTAATAGACTTTAATTGACTACCCAATATTCAGAAGTCAGAGGTGCAGATAGAAATGACACAATTTAGAACCGAGTTTCATGGTGCTTGGTAGTACCATATTTTATTAGGAAGTGTGGAGAACATTTAGAGCATGATCCACCAAAGGCCCTTCCCCAAACTGGTGGGTAGTACAGTTGTTCACATCTCCCACACCCCCACACCCTCAACCCCCAGTGGAATGGACTTCTCCCATTGGTGTTTAGCTTCCACCAGTGACACCTGAGCAGACAGCGTGTACACCACATCAGGAGCCCGAGGCCTGATGCGGGGGCAGGGCTCGCCTCCCTCAGTCTTTCCCTCTGACATCAGGACGGGATTGTCCAGGCCCCACCTGCTCATTGGGCTTAGATCCCAGGTGAAGGGGATTCAGGGAGCAGAGCCTGGCTGCAACCGTTATGGAAAGCCGGAAGTCAGTGTGTGGTGCCGTGACCCATCTGAGATGTGCTGCAGCCGGAGCCGACTGACCCGTCAGGGCTCCTCGCAGTCCCTGAACACGGAGATCAGGCTTCCGTTAGCGCTTCACGGCCATACCCACCGTGTTCTGTGTCACTCGGCTTCGTGAGAGTTAATCACTCGTCATTCTAGGGATGTGTCTTTGTTCATTGTTTTCTCCACCCACTAGAATGTAAGTCCCACGAAGATGGATTTGGTTTTGCTCCATTCTCTATTCCTAGTGCTCGTCATACTGAGTATCTTCAATAAAATTGTTAAATCAGTGAATCAAGTGAATAGGCTAATGTGATATTAATTAGTCTTATTCCATAATGAAAACACCGATTTGACACAACTCTGCCAATTCTTCACTAATACAAATTGATTCCTTGTAAGTAACCCTGCCACATGATTTAGAAGAAAAATCTTCTGGGCGAAAAGATTTTGTCTGTCTTTATCACTTACTTTGAGTTTCGCACAGACAGAAATAACTTGAACCCAGAACACCATTGCACTGTTCTCCAGCATCTTTGGAGTAAGCCCTCAATTTCCCAGTCAGCTGCCTAGTTTATACTTAAAACTTTTCACTCCATCTCGGTGTTAATCTTTATTGCTCCTGTATGCACAAATGTGAAGAGTCGGGTCTTCATTTTCTTCTGCATTTCTCCAAAATACATGTAATGGGTTGCATACTGGGGAACGGATCTTATTCATGGAACTAGAAAAAGAGTGATTATATCCAGTCAGTGTTCTGCCTCAGAAATATTTAAAACATTTAAAAATATTTTTAAAACACCATTGATTTGGATAGAAAATAAAAATTTGTAAAATACAGATTTTACAACAGTTGTTTGTTTCTTGGTAGTGACAAGCATGTTCATGGTTTCAGCAAGACGTAATGCTATTTAAATTTATGATGTTTCTTTAAGGGGAATTTGTGCTTTCTGGTTTCTTTAGCAAAGATCATCTTGGTTATATGCTTTTTCGATTTTCTTTCACATTATAACTGTTGTTTTAATATTCCAGATACTCATCTCTCCTCGGACAACAAATTCTTTCCACTTACCAAGCGATCCCACGGTGCCCATCGTCATGGTGGGCCCGGGCACTGGCGTGGCGCCCTTCATTGGGTTCCTGCAGCACAGGTACCTGCTGCCGCTGGCTGGTGAGCACGCGGATCCCTTGTGGTCCCGGGTGGGGGTGGAACAGAGAGCTTTTTTGTTTCTGCAGTGGTTTTTAGGATATTGGACTGTAGTTGTGAAATACTTACTTTAAAACATCATTATTCAGTGTGTGATAGCATAGCATAACCTGCCACCACCGGAAAAGTAAGCGTGCTCTCATCTAGAGGTTTGCCTTGTGCGGGAGCTGCCCTCTTCCCGGGAGCACGCCCTCCCTGCTGCCTGCGGTCGGTGGAGCACGTGGCTGGGGGCAGATCCAAATTTCAGTGGAGCTTTGTGCTGTGACCATGTGCTGGCCGGTGCACCTGCTCCTTACATAGGTCAGTTCGGTGGTGACAGATCCAGTTACACCGTAAGTATCAAAGTTAAGCCCCAAATATCAGTAATTTTCAATAGGATGATATTAATAGGTGTAATTTTTTATCAGTGCAGAACTGGTTGATATAGAATAAATAACATTGTGCTTCTCTCCCCATTTGTGAAATAATGTTGTTTTTATGTGCCATTCCCCAGACAGTGAGGTAACATCCTTTGAACACAGTCTTTTTGTTGTTTTCTTTTGTTTTGTTTTTTTCCTTAGGAAAGCGGCAGAGCAGTGGCAGGCACACTCAGCGTGTCTCGTCAGCGTGTCCCCAACAGGCCATCCTGCCTTTCGGAGCCCTGTGCCGCTTTCCCATTGTGTTCACTGAGACGTGATTTTATTCATAAAGTCATTATGAACATTGAATATAGAAATTAGTTCAGTTTAACAGTGTGGTATTTTGAACTTGTTGTGAAGATGTCATGCAGAGCGCAGAGGTGTCCACAGCTCGTGGAGATGCTCACTTACTGGAGCATCTCCGGGGCGGGGCCGAGGCACCTTGTGGAGAGTAGACTTGACTCGGTGAATGGACTTTCGGGGGCTGCAAGGATAGATTGGGCAGACCTTTCTGGGTTTGTTGGTGGTACAGTTTCCATCTAAGAGAGAGATGGGTTGTACATATTACTTATGTTAGATATCTCAACATTCTTTTTTACTTAGAGAGAAACTCCACGAACAACATCCAGATGAACACTTTGGGGCAACATGGCTGTTTTTTGGCTGCCGACATCAGGATAGGGACTATTTATTCAGGTACTCTACAATTGTCATGTTGTCAGACTCCATCACGGGGTACAATTCTTATTGCAGACTTTTTTAACTTCAAGTTACAAACCTTCCAGTGACCCATTATCCACTGTATTTCAGAGAAGAGCTCAGACATTTCCAGAAGTGCGGAATCCTAACTCACCTGAAGGTTTCCTTCTCCAGAGATGCCCCCGTCGGGGAGGAGGGCGCCACAGTGAAGTACGTGCAAGACAACATCCAGCTTCACAGCGAGCAGGTGGCAAGGCTCCTTCTCCGTGAAAATGGCTGTATTTATGTGTGTGGGTAAGTGACCGTCGTGCTCAGGTGCCAGGTGGCGGGCGGCAGGCAGTGATATTTATTAAAGGATCAAGGGACCAGTCAGTTAATAATCCAGACGTGTAGGGATGAGAGATTTGATTCTTAAGTACAGGGAAGGAAATACCAGTTCTAAAATGACTCTTAACATTTTACTGTGAGGGGCAGGTCAGGCTCAGTTCCTGACAGGCTGGGGGCCCTTGCAACGCTTTTTCATTTAACAAACACTCCAGTGCCTCGTGAGAGCTCTGGCCCCGTGCGGGTGTCGAGTGGTATGGAGATGAACGAGATGCGCTCCCTGCCCCCCGATAGTGCCCTCCCTGGGCAGGGGGCACGTGTCCATGCGCCTGCAATGTAGCAAGTGCTATTCAGGGGACTGTAGGGCACCCTGGGGGGCTCCTCACCCTTCCTGCAAGTGAGCAGAGCTGAGCCGCATCAGAGCACTTGGAGAAGGGCCGGGGATATATGTAAGTTCTCAGTAAGTGGGTCGTTACTGTGTGTGTGTGTGCACGCGTGTGTGAAGCCTTAGACACACCTGTAAGAGAGAACTTGCTGCCCTTGGCATGCACGTCCCACTATGTGCCTTGAGAGTGGAGACGGGATGAACAGTGACCGGGGGCCAGATGGGAAGGTGTTTAGACTCCTAGGATTTGGACTGCTCCCGGGTCAGGGACACTGAAGGGTTTTAAGCTGCGACCAGGGTGGTGGAGTGGACATGTTAGGATGGTCACTGTGTGAAGGCCTGGGTGTCAGGGGAGGGATAGGTGACTGGGGCGGGGAGACCTTTCCCGGGAAATGGAAGCAGGACTGAAGTATAGTGATCAGGCATCAGTGGGAATTAGGTTCATGAATTAAGGAGGATTTGGTAAAAATTTCTGTTTGTCTAATATTGCTACTGTTATTTCTTTTTTCTAGAGATGCTAGGAATATGGCCAAGGATGTAAATGATACCCTTGTGGAAATAATAAGCAAAGAGGTCGGAGTTGATAAACTGGAAGCAATGAAAACTTTGGCTGCTTTAAAAGAAGAAAAACGCTATCTTCAGGATATTTGGTCATAAAATCAGAAAATGAAGAAAAGTGTTTTTTGTTTGTTTTTGGCTGCAAGTACTAAAAGACAGCTTGAAGCTTCAGACTTTCAACTTTTAAAATTAAAAACAAAATGAAATTTTCTTAGAGGAGGTAGGATCGGGGGTGGATCACCTAGTAGTATAGCAAACTTCTGGTTCGGTTTCCCATATCCCCCCACCTCTCGAACCATCCTGTGCCCACCTCTCAAACAGCAGCCCTCACTTCTCCACCCGCACCCCAGGGGCCACTTCTGTGTCCTGGGGGGCGTGGCCAGTCTCAGGGGGTCTGTTTGTACGTGTGGAGGCCTGCAGGGGGCGATGTGGGCCCTGGAGTCCACCAGGCGGATCGGTCAGTCTGTGCGCTCCTGCTGCCAGTTCCTTTAATAATGTAAAAGTAACTTATCATCCTTGTATGAACTATTCTATAAAAGTATTTGTTGAAATCACACTGTATAGCATATCTGAGTACATGTTGATATTTATCAAATGTTTATTTTAATGCCAAAACTATATTTCTGATAAAATATATTTTAATGTGATGCGTACAGAGAATTTTTTTTATGATCCTAGAAATGTGAAGTATATTTCGAAATTCTACTCTGGCATATGGTTTTTTTTAACACAGTTACTTTTTTACGTCACAGTTTCTGAAATTAGGGACATTTGCATTTAATTTACAGAAGCGAACAAGGACATATTCCTACTACAGTTTGAATATTTATGTTCCCTAAAATATGTATGTTCAAACCCTAGCATCTTGTGTAATGGTTTTGGGATGTAGGGCCTTGGGGAGGTGCTGGGATCTGAGTGCGGAGCCCCCCTGAATGGGGCTGGTGCCCTTGTGGAAGAGGCCCCGCACCGCTCCCAGCTCCTGCCCCGTGAGGACACTAAGAAGCGGCAGCCTGCGGTCCGCAAGAGGCCGGCACCACAGCCCACCGTGCTGGCACGCTAGTCTTGGGCTCCCCGCTCCCAGAGCTAAAGTTCGTTCCAGCCACCCAGTGTCTGCTTTTGTTACAGCAGCCTGAATGAGCTAAGACAGTCGCCAGTGACAGGTTCTCTTAAAATTTGTCAACATGTAAGGGTGTTTGATAAATTTTTCCTAGGCTGTAATATATATTGTATTTGAGATTAACATTTTAAAAAACAAAATCTCTGTGTCAAAGGCTTCTGGTCTTTTGAAAAATAAAGATATAAAGGAAATATAGTCTTAAGGTTTGATAAAGCTTCATGGCTATTCATTACATTATTCTCTAATCTCATATGCATAATTTTACAACAGAAATAAATCTAAAAAGGCATAAGAAAACATCATGCAAACACTATGGTACATGCATAATTAAATGTGTATGTTGTATATATCAGCCAAAATAGACCTAAGATGACAGAGAACAATATTTTTTATTGATAACTATAACGAGAAAATGTAACAGGCAGGAACTTGTGCCCACCTACCAGTTGTCTGTAAATATGTGACCTGAAAACTATCGATCCCTGAAGAGACACTGTCAGGTAGTCGTGGACACTGGACCCAGAGCCGAGCAGCCCTGCTGATGCACAACATCAGGTTATTTCCCCTGGATGCTGTTAGATCTCCAGTGCCAGGTGAATATTGATCAGCAGATGATAGTGAAAACAGATCTCAGTCCAGATTCTACCATTTATTTATTTTTAGAGAGAAACATCAACTTGTTCCACTTATTAATGCATTCATTGGTCGATTCCTGTATGTGCTCTGACTGAAGATCGAACCTGCAACCTTGGTGTATTGGGACAACATTGTAACCAACTGAGCTACCCAACCAGGGTTACCACAATATTTATTAAACAAAAAATTATTAGGCACCAAACAATTCCCACAACCTCTTCTGTAAGTTGAATGAAAAGTCTGGCACTCCGACTTGCTCTCTTTAGGCAGTCCAGCTGCATCTGGCATGAAAAGTTTATTCAAACTGGTTGTATTTCAGGGACGTATTTAGTTTCTCATCCCCGACATTAGCTGCCCTCCAACCCAGTGGGGGGCACGGTGCTATTGGGTTAAGCCTCCAGCACCATCCCAGGGCCTTGGTCGATTGACCTTGTTTATGAGGGGTGGGGATTGCCTCTGAATTATCCTATCCAAACTATCTAATCTTGAATACCCCTAGTTTTACCAGTAAGAGACCTTTTCTAACCTCGGATACTCTAACAAACCACGCTGGACCCTTTATTGGCGGTACCATCATGATGATTGGTGGTAAAACTTACAGGAGAGCTGTGGTCACTGTCGGCAATACAGCTTTCCTCTTCAGATGCTGACCGCACCCAGAAAGTTCTTCACACCTGTGCATCTGTGTGAAGTATTCTCAGCTGAATCACACCATAACCCTGGGGCAGCGATCTACTTAGCCATAAACTATCAGATAAAAATAATATGAGAATTTGAACTTCACAATTAGCAGACTGGATGATATGTATGTGGCATCTACTGAACTGGGTACCCACATGGGTTTTAAATATACTCGAAACTTTTTTTTAATTGACCATAAGATCTCAGCAAATGGCCTAAAATATGGCATTTTTCCCTGATCCTAATAGAATTAAAAGTCAACTATAAAAGGCAACCCACGAAGTCCACAAAGAAGAATTTTAAGTGCAAATGATTCATGGAACAAGGAGGAAATAAAAATGAGTAACAATATTTAGCACTGATTTAAAGTATTAAATGTACACATGGGGTGCAGCCAACACAAGACAGAGTGAAATCTCATTCGTTTCACAGAATTTTGAGGGCCAGTGTGGCCAGGAACTGCTCACAGTGCTTTGGACACAGCAGTGAACAAAGGAAAACACCTTGTTCTTGGGGAGCTTACTTTATGTGGAGGGGAGACAAGAACTGAAGAGGTGGTGATGGCTGAGGGAGGAGGAAGGCTGAAGGGGATTTGGCTGGAGGGTCTGGGTGACCTCAGATGGGGAACACCTCCCTGAGAAGGGAAAGACTTGGAAGAGCCAAAGGAGCCCGCAATCTGTATTCTGTTGTAAGGAAAATCTGTCCCTTCTCCCAGTTCACGTATTTTTAATCAGTGTGGACTCATGGGTATTTATTTAATACTTTGCATTGTAATACAATTATGCATTCTCTTGTTGTCGCTGAAATAGTTCGGCTTTGGCTACTGTTGAGGTCTTTTTGTGTGACTCCTGAGTGCTGTGGACATGCCTCTGTTTTTGAGCACTTATTTTCCGTCACCCCAGGTTGCTCCAACGTTTTATATTTTGCCTGCCCCAGTGTTACAATCCACCATGTCTCCAAAGGGCCCTGACTCCTTTCTGAGAGCACCCCAGACAATCAACCACTCATCTCTTCCATACCTATGATTTTGCCTCTTCTAGACTGTGATGCAGCCAGAATGATACAGCAGGAGGTAGCTTTTGGGGGGGTCTTGTTAGCAAGATGTGTTTAAGATCCATCCGTGTGGTTGTGTGACTTGGTAGCTGGTTCCATTTTATTGCAAAGTGGTGTTCTGCTGTACGGCGGATATAACAACTTTATCGTTCACCTGTCGAAGGTAGTCCTGGTTTCTCCTAGTTTGGGGCAGTTGCCGTTAAGCCATTTTAAACATTTGCGTAGCGATGGCTACATGAGCATAAATTTACAATTCACTTGAGTAAATACCCAGGAGTAGGGTTTCTGAATCGAATGCTAAGTGTTTCCTTTCCTTTACTTCTCAAAAATAATTTCTAAGAAGCTTCCAAACTGTCTTCCAAAGTGGCTTTCTCCACAATTTCTGTGTGCTGATCTTCAAGGAACAATTTTAAAGCTTGAATTTCATGATATGAGTTTTAGGGTTAATTCTGGCTATTTGCAAATATTTTATTATCTGATTGGCTTGATTTAAAGTTTCACATCAGAAAAGTAAAAAATGGTTCAGGGGAAAAAAATCGCGTACAGCTGAGAACAAAATCTGAGAAGCACCCCTTGTGTCCACATTAACTTTCAAGTTGCAGTGACTTGGGCACATTGAGGGTTGAGGCTGCTACATCAGCGCGTGCCCACGCGCACTCAGAGCTTCGTCGTGGGCGTGTCACCTCAGGGAGGCCTTCCTCGTGACACCTGTCTTCCAAGGCAGTGTTCGCCTCTGAAGGGAGACGGAGAGGAAACAAGAATTTTTTCCCAAATGTTAAAAACGTCACAGGAACAAAATATTCAGGTAGTCACACAGAGTAACAGAATTGAAGTAACTCAAGTTTTATTTCTCTGTGCTTATAATCTCTATGTTATCATTTTACATTTTTTTAAACTCCTGTTTAAATGCAGTATTTATCTTTTTTACTCTAACATTTGTTTTACTTTACGTTTTTAACTGGTGTGATTATATATCCATATATCAAGTTCAATAAGAGGAAAATTTTCACTCGTCTCCTCCTGCTGTATTGGATGTGTTCCATTACGTAATTACAACCGAGAGTCATTTTGTCACATAGAGGGGTGGTGGCAAGTGTGATCTGCTTGGGGTGGCATCTTCCTCAGAGTGGCCTCAGAGAGAGGAAGCAGTCTGGCCGAGAATAGTAAGTCCCAGGGTTGGAGGGAATGCAGAAGGAATATCATGAAAAAAAAGAAAAAGATTTTTAAAAACATGTTTAAATTTTACGATTTTCTTAACATTTCTTCTGCACTGTGTTAAAATACAGAAACTGAAATACAGAATGTCTAGCATATGACGATCATTCCTTTGCTTTCACTGTTTCTATCATTTGAAAAAAGAAAAAAAACAAAAAACTCTTTCTTCATTGTTTAGTTTGGCACCGTGCCTCAGAATGACTGAGGGCAAGTGGAGGCTGCTGAAAGGGCATTTTCAGTTTGCTGTCAAACATTAGTCAAAAATTGAAGAGAAATTTGTTCAAGAAGGTCCTGTTTCCTGTAACTTGCAGCTTTGTCATTGTAGGCCACACCGTCCCTGATGGGGCACTCTCCTAGCCCGGAAACTCGAGGGACAACGGGATCACTCGCATCACAGGTGCACCTCCCGAGTCCTCCCGTGGCAGCGTGGGCTGGCGCCCGTTTGGGGACTGTTGGATACGGAGCTCCGTGGCAGCCAGTGTCCTCACCATGCCATTTATTGCAAAGCAGGCTGCCCAGTGTCTTTAAAATCAGGTTAAATCATAGAGAAAATGCATAATGTGTGTATGAATTACATGTCAATTTCTGAGCATTCACCCTTTTTAACTTCAATTTTCAGATATATATAACCACAGCTGATCTTTATTGAAACTGTTGCCAAGGACAAGTGCAATGCTCACTCACAAAAGGCATCTTTTGTTCCCCCCATGGTGTACGAGGAACCCGGCTCAAACATGCCTGGAGGCCTCGTGGGCCCTCGTGGCTTCAAATTCTCTTCACGACACAGCCACACTTCCGTCTGGGTCTCTGAGAAGGCCACACGCACTCCTTCACTCCGACAGCGCAAGAGCGGACTTAGTTGCATAGGGTTTCTTTAGTGATTCATCATAAAGTTAATGATGTGTACAGGGCGCGCTTCTAATTCTTTTTATCTGAAAACAAATTCTGCAGCGTTTTGAGTCAGAGATTCCAGTTGAACCCGGCAGGGGTGAAACTTCATGATACCCCCACTCGTGGTCTGTTTGCCTGCGAGTCAAGAGCTCGGACGGGCAGGCTTCCTGAAAGGCTACGTCATGTCATCTGCCTTTGGGGGAAATTATTAAGTCTTCATTGGTATCGGAAACTGGGTAGGAGTCTTAACCTAAACACAGGAATTCTGACGGTCCATTAGATGGGTTAACACAGGCAAAGTTCTTAGAGCTATATGCCCGTTATAAAACAAGGATCAATGCGTTTGCGTTTATTACAAATGCTGCTGTTGGTACTGCTACTACTCTGACTATCACTTCCACAACTGTCCCTGGAGAAACGTCATGTGTGAGCGGGTGTGCTCTGAATTTCAGATGAGCGCCTGTCGCCCAGCAAGGTCATTTCGGTGTGTTTTTAGTTCCCCCAGCCAGTCCCCATCACTGCGCGGTTCCAGGACAGGCTTCTGTCTCCAGGGTCCTCGAGTCGATAGCAGTTAACTCAGCACCTTTCACCAGCTTTAATTCACTTTCCTGAGGTTAACAGGTAGAGGGAGAAGTTCAGAAAAGGTCTAAATCATGTTTCTATTTTTCCAGATGGATGACTTGAACAAAAGAGCGTGACTTCATTGTGTAGAAGAGCCGTTAAAGTCTGCCTTCATTTCAGAGCACAGCTGTGGGGTGATTTTTTTTTCCCTTCAGTATTTTTCAAGGGGAAGTGAGACCGCTGTACTTTCTTTGAAAGAAGTTTCTCCGTAAAATATGTGAGCTGCCACCCCAAGACCGGGGCACTTCGCCACAGGCACAGCCTGTTTTCTCATTTGCACCTTCATTCAATAGCAACAGCACATAAACTGGCGTGGAGGCTGCTTACTGTTCACCTGCAGTTGTGGCTTCTTCGTGATTGGAAGGGATTTCACTGGGCAGGGTCTCCTTGAGAGCTGGACTGGAAAAATCCAGAGGATGAACGTGACTTGACCCAATAAAATTTGGAAACTTACTGCTAGTTAGGCAGCCATTGGGAGTCCCTTTGCAAATCATGGGTGTGCTTTCATAATTTCAGAGGCGGTGCCCAACACTTGTTACGATTCTGTGGGACGCGGTTGTTGAATATTACACCTAAAAGATCAAAGGAAAAATAAAGGGCGACACGTCTTGCCCACTTTCTCCCGAGATTATCAGATGTGCTGTTGTACTTGTTGGCGAAGGGAAGTATTAGTAGCCCGAACTCCTAACAGTGCCCCAACGAGCAGTAAATGCCCACGGTCTCTTCGAAAAATTCAAACAGTGCTTCAGTGAGGCTCAGGGTCCCCTTCCAATGAGCCAAAGCTGAAGGGAGCTGAATTCCCAAGCCAATTCAAACAGTACTAGAATCCTGCGTCTCTCAGTTTCCCCTATGTGGTCACGAACTGACCCTGTCTGGGGGTGGGCGTGTATCCTTCGGTGGAAGAAGATGAACCCGAGCACAGAGTATGGGTGAGCATAAGCCTTCAGTCCTAAGGCCAGAGCCTGAGGCCACAGCCTTGGAGCGCTCTGCCTTGGGGGAGAAGGGACGAGTTTTTATAGAGCCTTAGCAAGTAGGGCAGCTTACATTTAGCTCATTTCTGAATAGCCGGTCAAAAACAGTTCTCACAAGAAAGGCTTTTTTCTGGACGTTATCAGCCTTTGTTTGGGTCATTTAGGTTTAGCAGGAAGGGATGGAAGGAACAACAATGGGGCCTCTGCACGGAGGTCGATAAAACCAGAAGCAGCCCCAGATCATGCTGAGGGCTGTTTCTCAGAGGGGCCCTGAGCCCACACTCAAGGTCAGGGCAGCATCCGGCATCCGGGGGAACTGGTACCTTCTGCTGACTTCTGCAACCAGGACTCGTGTCTGGAACCTGGGAAGGCGAGAGTCCGTGGAGGGATCCTGACATTCCCACGTCACCCTCCCTGCTCAGTTTACAGCACGAGCCTGAATCTAATGATGCCGCCCACGGCACTCTCTGGTCCCGGGGGAGGGATGCCCCACTCTCAGTGCTGGGGCTGTGGGAAAATCCTGGCTCTGTGACCTTTCCCAGCCCCTCAGCACCACTTGGCTGGGAAAGCTGGATGGTTGGAAGGAAGAGTCGCTTGAGGCTGGAGAAATCCTGGCAGAGACATCCCAGAAAAAGCAGAGCAGCTGCAGGAGCAGGAACACCACTGAGAGCCTCAGCGACAAGGCTGGGAATTGTGTATTTGCAGTTTAATGTACATGTGCATATACCCATCCATTCATCACCCACCCACTCACCATCCCTCACTCACCCAACCATCCACCCGTCCGTCCGTCCATCATCCATCATCCCCTCATCCATCATCCACTCATCCATCTATCATCCAACCATTCATCCTTTCATCCACCACCCACCCATCCATCCGTCATCCGTCATCCATTCATCTACTCATCATCTGTTTATCCATCCGCCATCCATGCACCGCTCATCCACCCAACAAGTGCTCATTGAGTAACTGTTGCAAAGCTCCTCCTTGATGGGTTCTCAAGGAATGCACAATCTTATATGAAAGATAATATATAAATTGATAAATCATTGAAAAGTAAATTGGTAAATGACCAATCAGGTAAATCACCATGCAGTATGCCAGTTGGAAGTACTGACAGCATATGTCCCTGTGTATTGGCCTCTTCAGCCACTCCCACCACCACACCCAAGTCTCAGCGCGTACTCCTGCAATGCAAAGTTGCTTGTGCCTACTGAAAAAGCTGCTACACTTTCAAGCTTCTTTGCAATTAAAAAATTGCACTGACCTGGAGTTTGGAATGACCCCCCCGCTCCCCGCTGCCCCATTCCCCATCTGTGCTTGTCTGTTTGTCCCTCTGCCCCTCAAGACTAAGTTCGAGAGCAGCCCTCTGTATCTTCTCACCACGCAATAGCTGGCAACCATCTGGAGTGGCATTATTTGTGGGATACCTCCTCACTGGATGCCAGGTTTCTTCTGACCTGGACCGTATCACTGCATCTTTCTTTACCCTGTGAATAGCACACAGTAGGCTACCCAAACATGTTTGCTGGTAAATCGAGTGAAGAAGGCAGATCAAGTAATGGACTGCCTGCTTTCCCTTCATCCATCAGTTACCAGTAGGTATTCGAGTGTGTGCCCGGCCCCCGTGTGGGGAGCCAGGGCACTGCCGGGAGAGTGACACCCTCACAGCAGCTCCCCCTCCTGGAGCTCTCACTCAGGCCCACCTCAGGGCAGCACACGCAGCTGCAGACCAGCACCCAGGGGGGTCTGGGGCAGCAGGTGGACGAGCTTCTGACTGTGGGAAGGTCAGGTGGAAGGAAGGGAGGAAGGTGACAGGGCCCCCCAGAGCTGTGGCAGGAGGAATGCAGACAGAGGAGGCTGTGGGGCTGCGTCAGCATGCAGCGCCTTGCCGGGAAGACAGAGGCTCTTGTCACTGGTTACATTACCCCACAGGCGTTGAAATCTCCAAGGACTGAGAGGCCAGGCCCCAGAGGAATGGAAATGATTGTGAAGAGATAGAGGCAGAAACCAGTGAAGAGGAATGCAAAGCAGAGCGGTTTGCAAAAGGAACAGGCCGAAAGGGACGAGGCAACTGAAGTTCTCCACTTAACCTTAATATTGGAAGCCTACTGGAAGCTGCTCTTCCCTCAGCTTTTGGAATTTGGCCCTGAGGGCAATGCAGCTGGACATGAAAGCAGGATCTGGACCTGGAAATGTTGACTTTGAACGTCACAGGTGGGAATGACTTAGGACTGGACTCTGTTACAAATGCCCACGTAAACCTCATGGTTCCAACAGCTGCATTCTCTCCACATCCCCCGAAAGCCTTTGCATGGAGAGTCAGTTGTGAACCTGGATGCGCAGATCGAGGGCAGACACCTTTCAGTGAGGTCACTTACAAACCAATTATGTGAGTATTCATGGAAAAACGAATTGAAATAAACACTGTTTGAAATGACACGGGCGATTGTGTGCCTCGGCCTCCTGGGTTGCATGGCTGTAGAAAGATTATGAACATGCACATTTAGCCTTTTCTTTGGAGAGACATCATGGAACATAAAAGCCCGAATTGCAGGGCTGGTTCCAAGTGGGCTCACTCACCATCTTGGCAAGTCATTAAATCCCTGTGTCAGTCTCCCGCCCTCTTCCTCAGATTGTCCCCCGCCTCTGAGACAAGCTGTGATATTTCTGCTCCTTAGTGTGTAGGTTATGCAAGCTTGAACTCTAACTTTAAACCAAAGGAAAAAAAATACCAGTAAATGTTCTATTGAGACACAAAAGATCTGTGATATTGTTTTTGAAATTATAACGTTCTAAGCAAATGCCTGAGTTCTTACCGCTGATATGCAGTAAGATGGTTTTTATAGTTTATCAACTATGTTTATTTGATCTTAAGAATGAACGCCTTTCCTTTAATCATGTTAACAATATTGGGTTCAGCATTTTTGCTTATGGGATTTTATACAGAAAAGGAGAATCACTTTCTCCAAGAGATTCTGATATATTTAGAAAAATGGAAACCCTTCATGACTCTTATTTCAGAAAAGAGGAGGCTCCTCACACCTCAGGCTTTTCACAAAGAACCGGGACATCCACCACGCGCCAGCTCGAGGCACCGCGCCCTGCGTCACGCCATACACTCCGCCGTGGGCATCAGGACCCTGGTGTCCAACGAAGCCAAGTCCATTCTGTGGAAAACACAAGTTTTAACTCGATTTCTTGCTGTTACCATCATCCCTTTATCTATAATGTAAATGATATTATTCTAGGGAGAATGATTAGCTTTACCTTATCAAGATCTCGGTAAGATGTGGGTCAGACCTGCAAGAGTGTTTCTTTTCTATCTAAACGTGATCTACTTTCATTCTCGTTTTCTAAGTAGGTACAAGCAAGAACACATTTCTGGGTGCCTGAAATGGTGTTTCATCTTCGGGTGCTAAAACATGAGCTCCGTCTTCTCATTTGAGTCATAATTTGTGTCCCGATGTGACGGCAAAGAGCGTGAATGAGCTCCTGAAGTGGATGGAGCTTTCTTCGTTCTGGCAACTTCCTTTGAGATCTCCTGGACTGGTTTTCCTCTGTGGGGGATGGGACAGCAGTGGCCTTGATGAAACAAAGGAGCTGAGGCCGGAACACCGCACACCATTGGTAAGCACTGTCCAGGGATCCACAGCTGGAAATGAGAATTTTTCCAGAAATTTGGTGTGAGCTGAGGGCTTTGGCTGAGGCTGGTGCTGCGGTTTCAGCCTGAGGGACAGCACTGGGCAGCTTCCTTCCCTCTCCTCTCAAGGAACTCCTGACCCAAAACAACCATATAAATGAACACCGCAGACTATATGTTTTATCATAAAACAGGCTTCTAGAATTTTAAGTCATGTAAAAATAAAAATATTTAGGTATTTTTAAAGGATTACTGTCAGCATCCTTCCGCAGACTGTTCTTCCAAAAATATCTGTGGCAAGATCCAGTTCACAGAAGAGAAGAGGTGTCTTTCCTCAGCTATTACTTTCTGATATTTTCTGATAACTTCCCATCCTCTCCTTTATAAATTGTTTCTTCTTCTAGTGGCCAGGATTGACAGACTGAAGACACTCCACAGACCCCAAACACCTTGTGTGTTAGTTATATGCATGCCAGTACTGCATACCTGACACGTAGGTCACACTTCGGTCTAAGTTTCCGAGGAGTGAAATGGGACCGATGCATTTGTGTACAATTACCTCTCAAGTCCTTGTCAATCCATGTAGGTCCCCAGCCTTCTGGGTGACCCAGGTACACCGGGGCATGAGGTTTTGCCTACGTCCATGAGGCAGTCTTTAAACTTCCTACAACTCTTGACAACAACAAAAAAAACAAAAAAATAAAAACACTCTCAGGTTCAAGTCCAGTATCAGTTTGGACAGTTTAGTCCATGCCATTCATAGGCCAGGAAAAGGACTTGTCCATGTCACCAACGTGCCTGGATAGGAGGGGCTGACTGTGAGCAATGGGTATTCCCCCAGCTGGCTCTCTGGGAGACAGGAGTCCTTTGAGGACCTTGAGCTCCTAGGAGGACATGGTGAAAAGCCCACTCCCGTCCTAAAATGCTGCTTCTGTGTGGCTGAGCCAGCTGTGCCAAATGGCTGCATGACCCACAGGCATGCCTCACGGTGATATTGATTAAGCGTATAGAAACTTTAACTCTTCAGGCTGCTCATGTTAAAACATCAACAGAGGCAGGTGAAAGATTGGGTGGACCTCATTATAGGACTTACAGGTTAAAAAAACAACTATCCAGCAACACCGCTTTAGGATGCTTAAGGAGACAATACAGCCTTTTCCTTTGGTTTGTTGAGACATCAGTTAGACTTTGCACAGAAAATCAGCCGGCTAACCAGCTGGGGGCTCTTCATGCCAGCTTACCGACCAGTAACAGTAAAAAAGCATGTTCAAAGCAGAGAGTCACACTGAGCAAATTCAAAAGAGATTTCATAGGCACTATTTTTCCCCTCATGCAGAAAAATGTGAGTCCGCTGAAATTATTCAACTTAGAGAGCTATTTTTAGTTGCATGAGACACAGGACTATATAATCCTCATAAAGATGCCAGTGGCCTTGGCCTTCCCTGGAGGACACCTGCAGGAATGGTTCACCTGACTGATGACAAAGCATCAGCTTTGACAGAGTCACATCTTCCGCATGTTATAATGAAATGTGTTACCAGTGCAGCAGGAAGTACTTACCGGGTTGTCCAAAAAGTCCGTTTAGTTTTTCCTGTAAAATGAAAGACATTTTTTCATTTTCACCAATAACTTAATTGATTTGGGTATTTTGAGTATTTCAGCTGTCTCCTGCTATTGGCTTCCAGTGGGTGGAGGCCAGGGGTGCGCTGAACATCTTCCAATGCATGAGACAGCCCCGCAGCGAAGAATTATTTGTTCAAAATGTCAATAGTACCACAAAACATCACACGCTACTTTTGACACGTCCGATCAGTCACAGCACCTTCTCCATATACTGCCCAGGTCATTTTGCATTTCAGTTACATTTTTACCTTTCTTGAAATAATAAAGCATAAGACACTGAAAATGTGTATATTCTCCCATCTTCAATACTAAAATGGCTACACAAAAATTCACCAATTTTGATGTTTTTAGAAGTGCTCACTGATATGACAGCTGTCACAAGGTAATCTAACAAAATTGTTTCAAATGACGTTAAAGACATCTAAGCGCTACTACAGCCATTGGGCAGAAAAATGTAACGGGCCTTCTGGCCAACCCCATACATCATACCTGGCATTGACCCTGAGGAGCTCAAACCCTGAAATACCAAGACATGACAACACTCTGAAACCCGTGCTAGGATCACAGCTTCATCCCACAGTAAAACCTGTAGTGGTTGCTGCTGGAATGTCCATTCCCAGGTGCTTTATCCAGCTATCCCCTTTAGGGAGTTGTCCAGCCCTAGGGGCTTCGGGCAAAGTCAAGACAAGCCAAAGATTTATGAAGTCCTTTCACTTTGTTAAACCACTGACCAAATAATCAAGAAGTGAAAAACTGGAGTGTATGGTAGAGATGGGTGAAACCTGTGGAATGTTCTAGAAACATCCACCTGGATCATCCAGCCCCTGGCGCTGAACACACTGGACGCCTGCCCTAGGAATGTCATGTTGTTTGGAGTCTCAGTGCAGATAGGAGTGTGTTGGTTGTGCTCACAGCGCACAAAGGTGGCAGCCTCAGCCCACTGTCTGCCCACCTCAGAAGGAGGACCCACCTCTCAGGGCCCCAGGGCCCCAGAATGCGGTGGCCGGGAACAGCAAGGGGACACAGCTTAGAGAGAGAAGTCAGGGTTTAGGGACAGGTGAAGGGTACTCAGCTCTGCTGTGGGTCCAGGTGAGGGGAAATCAGCTTCCTCAGGAAGAAAGCCAGGGTGGTGAAGGTTCAAATACCCCAAGACCTGGGTGTGGGGACAGAACTGCAGGTCTCCTCTCCTAGAGAGCCCAGGGTCCTAGCCCGGTGTCCACGGGGTGCCCAGCAGCGCCCACCTCCCCAGCTGAGCCTCGCCTCTCTGCAGATCGCCTCTCCACACGGATGTCACCGCACCAGCCCCACACTAGGCCTCCTCATGCACCAGAGAACTGAATAGTTAGGGAAGGGAAATGGGCCAGGGGACAAGGGGAAAAGAGGGTAAAGACCTGAACAGGAAGAAGAGAGGAAAGCGGAACTGCTATTGTTTTCACCCGTGTGATCTTCGTGGAGTTGAGTAGCTCCATCCTCTATCTACACCTACAGCCCGAGGGACCACCGGCAACCCCCACAGGTCATCCCATAGCCCTTCTCAACACCCGCACAACCAGGCACATCAGAAAACTGGGTAAGTATGATTCGGTGGAGGCCTTCGAGGTAACTACGGGTGGGCAGCTACCGCTGTAGGCAGATGTGCAAAGGCGGCAGGGGTACCCTGGAACTGTTGGAAAAGCCAGCGGCGGCGGCGCAGGTGATAACATTGGGACACGGTAAAGAGCCCCCGCCCCCTCAATATAAACTGCCTTTTTAGCTTTGCTTGGCTTGGCAAACCATGGCAATATGGCCTTGGCTAATAGATTGTAAAGGAACAAAGGGAATACAAGAGATGAAGACCTGTCCGCGGTTCCAGCTCTATCTTGGCCCCAGACCAGAAGACTTCTGCGTGGGAGGGTGCGTTTTGGTGCAGATCTGAGTGAGAGCGCAGACCGGCCCGTACGCCGCTGGCGGCAAGGCGGAGGAAAAGCGTGTCACTTTAGGAGCTTTCCCCTAGATGGCGCACTAAGACAACATTTGCATTACTTTCAACTACACTGGCAAATCTTTCTCAAATAAAGTCCTTTGCACATTTTTGGTGCGAAGTGGTGCATTTTGTATTTTTTCCCAATGGTAAGTTAAACCATTAGTTTTTAGACAAGATATTTTGTGTTGATGGATGACCTATCTCCTTCTAGTCCCCCAAAAGGAGGGGTGGGAGACTTAACTTTGGGCCTGACTGATCTGTGTCGCCTTGGGCAAGGGGCTCATGCCCTCTGAGCTTCCATTTCTCCATCTATAAATTGGAGATTATAATGTCATGGGGAGTGTTTTGATGCCCTCCTCCCTCTACCCATGTCATTTCCCTGGGTAACTGAAGTTTCTTTTACTCTGGGGGCCCTTGATTCTGCAGCCCCTCCCAAGAGGCAGACAGACAGCAGGGGAGTGAAGCATCATTGTGAGTCAGTAACACGTCCCTCATGGTCCCTGTGAACTAAGCTCCCGCAGTGTGAGGAGGAGGAAATGAACTCATTTTACAGGCAGTGCCCTCATTTCTTTACCTAAAATACACTGTGGAGTTCTTGGGAGCCTTCCACATGAATCTCCAGAACGATCAAAATGAGACTCGTGCAAAAGTGATTTCAGCAGGAGGCACCTGGACCCCCTTTACTCGGCCCTTAGTGCTGGCTTGGTGTACAGGAGCCTCTGGAGAGAATCAGAAATCTGATGTAATTAGCATGAAAGCTTCATCTACATCTTTGTGTGGCTTGACAGCTCCTTTCTTTTTATTGCGGAGTAATATTCCATTGTCTGGATGCACCACAGTTTGTTTATCCATCCGCCTACTGACGGTCATCTTGATTGCTTCCAGATTTTAGCGATTATGGAAAAAGCTCCTATAAACTTTTGTCTGTCAGTTTTATGGAGTGAGAAATTTTAAAATCAGCTGAGGAAAACTAATAAGCATGACTGCTAGATAATATGATAAAGCTTTGTGTAGCTTTGTGAAAACCTGTTACATTGTCTTCCCAAGTGTCCGTATCACTTTTCATTCCCATCAGCAATGAGTGAGAGTTCCTGTAGCTCCACAGTCTTGGGAGCGATTGGAATTGTCAATTCTTTGGAGTTTAGCTATCCTCATGGGTACATTGTTGTTATCTTTTTAATTTATTATTTAACTGGGAAACAATAGGTTTAGAATAATTTTAGCTACAATCTAAGGACTTTCCTCAGCTGTGGAATGACTCTGATTTTCACTTACTGCGTATAGCTGTTGCCCAGGTGCCTCCACTTCACCTCCACACCCTTCCGCGTCCCATAGGCCCTCGCGGGTGGGCTTTCCCAGGGGCCCCTTTCACACAGCAACTCTTCCACAGGCTGAGTATTTGCGATTCCCGCTAAAACCTTCTGGGGACACTCAGCACATGTTTCATGTCTGTGTGACATGTTTTATTGTCTTTTGTTTTCTTTTTTTCTTTTCCTACAAGAAGCACAATTAGAAATTAATGCTTTTAAGCAGCACCAAGCCATGTCATTCTGCCATAGGAACCTGATGTCAAGCAACATTAATCACAGTTAGATTTCTAGGGTTATTTCTGGGGATGGATGAGTTTTCATTAGGAAATTTGCTTCAGTGTCACATTTGAATTCTTTGGAAATGGTACCAAGTGTTGTTCGGGGTCCTTTCTCTAGACTAGACTAGTCACCATCTATCGATCCTACAGTGCACCAACATTTTACAGGAAGGAGGGAAAAACACGGCGTTCCCACCCCCTGCACAAGTGGCCTTCCCAACATAGCTCGCAGGTGAGTGGCTTTGATAGCGCTGAGGACTCTGCCACCCTGAATGTGATGGACTTAGTGAATCTGAGGAGGTCTGGGGGCGCTGGGTCAGGCTTAGCCACAGGACGTCACCAGACTCAGGCGTTTCCTTACTCGTTTGCCCACCTCACTTTGACACACTTCTATGCTACTCCTTCCGGAAACTTACTTGGGGCATCTGAACTTCCCTTGTCCTTCAGGGATGTTTCACTTAGCCTGCTTTGGTAGGTTCCGACTGGAACTGGCATTAATGCTGGGAAAATAAAGAGGATTCTTTGTGTGTGTGTGCGCATGCACAGAATCTAAAGGAACTGAAGAGGAATTGGCAGTGGGCAGACATGGGGTGTCCCAGCTGTTGGGAAGCTTCTTTCCTTATGTAAATAAGGAAACCTAGCAAGGGTTATTTCACATGGTCCAGGGCAATCCAGGGGTCTGGACCCATTGACTCATGATGTAATGCCGAAGAGAAAGGGAACAAATGTAGGAAAAGGTCAGACAAGGAGGTGACCATAAAAAGATGCGGACCTGGACACTCCTAAGCTGGGTGTTACAGAGGCCCCTGTGGGGACCCATGATCTGAATGGCTCTGAACCTCGGACGCTGCCAGGATCAACTACTCAGAGTACAAGGAGGGTGCCCTGGTTTGCTTCTCGATCTGCAGAATGGTGAAAATCCTGGAAATCAAAGCCTATGTGGGCGAGTGTTTCCACAGGGGTCTTTGGTAGTTAGGGGTCAGGCTGCCTACAAAGTTGTGGATGTCTCAGCGGGAAAGTTCTCCGTCCCCAGGGGCTTCCTGGGGGATGCATTAGAGTGTAACCGACCATCAAAGGACATATCATTTTAACAATATATTGTCTGCCCTCGGCTAATCATTTTGTGTCCACACTTCCTTAATGCAGTTAAAGGTGCAGCCTTGATAATGATGGAATTTACAAATGGCCTGATTCTTTTTTACAACATTTTCCTTGCTCTGAAAATTAATTATGAACATTTCTCCAACACCATCAAACCATTTGCTTATTAATTTCCCCACAAGGCCATCAGCTCTCTTTAGCTGTAGGGTGGCATTCATGCTCCACTGGGGTTTTCATTGTCACTGTTTTTATTTTTGCTTGCATTTTTGAAGTATCTCTACTGCTTATACTCGAATTCAGCATTTCTACCCCATTACAGTGCTCTGGCACATAACAAATAACAACGAACGGCGCCCACCTCGGAGCAGTCTGTCTCCCCACATGCTCATCTCAAGGCGCCAGCAATAAATCCCAATGTGAGTAGAGTATTCACATGACACCCTTAAATCACTCACATGCAGACTCTTTGCTCTTCTTTTAAGGAGATTGCATTGGTCACATGCAGTTCATCT
This sequence comes from Micronycteris hirsuta, assembly GCA_004026765.1. NCBI lineage: Eukaryota > Metazoa > Chordata > Mammalia > Chiroptera > Phyllostomidae > Micronycteris > Micronycteris hirsuta. The sequence goes on from PVJI01009521.1 coordinate 64,480, forward strand.
CTTCGTTCCTGGTGTACTTGGCGATTTCTGTTCAGTGGATTACCTATCATATTCTGACTCCCTTTTTCTCTCTGATCAGAGGTTGTGAAATGAGAGAACCGATAGTGATATTCACTTTGACCTGAGAAATGCACAAAAAGTAATACAAACATCACACAGCGTGGTACCACGTAGGGGAAAATATCTGTAGACGAGGCATTATTTGGAATTTATTTCTGCTGTCCTCTCCTATTGAAAGCACTAATAATAATTGATTTATAATTGATTTAAGGATGCTTTGTAACTCAATAAATACTGATCCAAGGCCTTCAGTTTTTGTTTCAAAACTACAGAACTAAAGAAAATAGATTGCTTTAACCTTTGCTTCTTTTTCTTTTTTGGATTTTGAAAAACAATGAATGAGATATATTGTTCCTGTCTGCTGGCCTATCTGCAAGGCTGCTGTGATGGCAGTGATTTTTGAAATGACAGCATTTCATACTCCTTTAAAAATGGACTTAGAGTAAAGATGAATTATACATTTCTTTTAGCAGATGGAGCAAGGCTTTATTCAATTTTAATATAGGTTATTACCAGAAATT